>JAOTRH010168540.1:0-12506 GCA_034768845.1 Heliamphora exappendiculata
TTTGCAAATTTCATTTTATTATTCCTGTTATTTCATTCTCTGTAATTTCATATTATTGTAAATTGTTGAAAGTTTAATAAAAATGTATTTTCGGGATCCCGAGCATGTATTTTATTTCGGCGTTGGATATTCTCCTAACAGTTTCTTTGGTAAATCCTCTGAAGGTGAGACTCCTTGCCCCTAGTTACGCATAGGAGCAAATAAGGCACGTCTACCCTGCAAGTCCAGAAATGAACTTAACGAGGCGCCTGTGGTAGTCTAGAGGCTCCCACCAATTTGGCTACCCTGCATGGGGCTTATGAATGGCCCAATTATTAAACTTTTGAGCCCTTGAAGCACAATAAGAAGCATTAACATCTAGTAAGTTCCATATCAAACTAAAACACACTCGCAAGGGCTCGATTCACCTTCTTTATCAGTTTGATTACCTGTCAACTCAAGGGCAAGGCTCAACAAAGGATCAAAATTTCGTTCCTGCGGATTATTTTGGTCAGCTTAGAAATGAAAATGTTTTGGAAACGTTTTTGATACATGATGGAGACGGAGGAAAAAATTGACTGAGTAAATATTTGAAAACATAAATTGAAGTATATTTTTATGAGTTTATAAAACGACAAAATCAATAACTTCATGTTTAAGAGCTATATATTCATTTTAGAGTACTAAACTATAGGAAACAACACTAGATTTGAATTAGTGATGATACCAAATAATTTAGAAATAAAAATAATGTCAAATATATAGTTTCTTCAGAAAATTGTGTAGAAGTTAAAAGGAAACAAATGTGAGAAAATGAAAAAAAAAATTAAAATAGCAGCAAAGATTTTTAAGGCAACAGAAAATTTCGTTGATAATCTTTATAAAAGAAGTACTTATAATATAAATAAAAAGAATAACTAATTTAATCATACTATTTTTATTTTCTTCCCATTATCTCTCTTCTCCTTCCAAATTTCTCAAAGTCTCTAATAAGTTTAAAAAAAGTTCTGTTTTCAAATCTCTCTCTCTTAACAAAGAAAGAGATAAATAGAAATGAAGACTATTTGATATTCTTAATAAATGTCAAAACAACTCATTATTTCAGTCTGCTTCGGTGTTTTTGGTATGCTTCGACACAAACATTAGAGTTTTGATATTCCACCAATGTTTTGCTTCAGTTTCCTAAGAAATGTAAATATTTTGTTCGTTTCGATGGAAACTAAACGAAATTTTCTTCCTTGGACCCCACAAGATTACTATAGATACACAATAAGGACTATTAACATCTAGAAAGGTCCATATTAAACTAAAACACACTTGCAAGAGCTCAATTCACCTTAGTTATTAATTTGATTGCTTCCAACTTGGAGGTAAGGCTCAACAAGAACACTATATACAAGAATGACCTTCATTCAAGATTTTCCCCACCAATTGACCTCCAACCAGTAGGCATTTCTTGACTTGACCTCTTATTCTTTGCTTATTTTGTTATTTGCACATCCCATCGACTCTATTCTCACTTTTCTTCAGACCTTTATGCTTTTTTTTTTAACTATGACGCAAGAAGTTATTACCATTTTGCATTGATTGTTTAATAGGATATTTCTAATTTTAGTGTTTATAATGGGTTTTACGCTTTAGTTCTTATTGGTGGGTATTGGTGGGTATAGGTTGTTTTTGCTTTAGTTCGCCTTGTTATCTCCCTTGTTGCTTCTCATTCCTGGCCTCTGTATCAATTGCATGTCAAAAATTCCTTTCTTTATGGGGATCTCTTTGTAACCATCTATATGGATGCCCCTCAAAGCTTTCAGGCTATGGGAGAGTATATGAGGAAAGTATGTCGCATTTCTAAGTCTCTTCATGAATCGAAACGGACACTGAGGGCATGGTTAATCGTTGTAGTCAGGTTATCTTATCCATGGGCTTTACTCAATGCTACTCTGATCACACTTGTTTTATTTAACGGTGTCCTGGTGGTCAGTGTATCGTTCTATAAGTGTATGTGGATGACATTTTTGTTACTAGAGATGATACCCCAGACATTGTTCAAGTAAAACAGGATCTTGGTAAAGTTTTTTTATATTAAAGATTTTGGTCATTTAAAGTATTTTTTCGGTATTGAGGTTGCTCGTTCTCGTCGTGAATCTCCCTTTCTTAGAGAAAGTACACTCTTGATCTCCTTCAGAATACTGGCATGTTATGGTGTAAATCAGCTTCTACTCATATAGATCTAAATCTTAGCCTTTCAAGTGAATTTGGTGAATTACTTCCTGATCTGTCCATGTATCGATGCCAAATTGGTTGCCTGATTTATTTGACCAATACTAGACCAGATTTGGCATTTGCAATAAGTGTTATCAGTCAATTTATGCATGTTCCCTATCAAACTCATATGGATGCCGTTTTTTGTATCTTGCGATATCTTAAGACATGTCCTGGTCTTGGCTTGTTTTTCTCTATTGGTATCCAATTTGTCCTTTCATGCTTTACAGACACAGATTATGCTGGGTATAACACGGGCAGATGCTCTACTTTTGGTTTTTGTACTTTCTATACTAATCACCTTATACCATGGAAAAGCAAGAAGCAAGCAATTGTATCAAGATCCTCAGCTAAAACTAAGTATCGAGCTATGGCTCAAGGCACTTGTGAAATTATTTGACTAAGGTTAAGCTTTTCTAAATTAGGCTTTGTGGAGATAAAATCATTTCAATTATTTTGTGACAATAAATTAGCTATTATGCTTCCTTTAGGTTCACTCCTTCATGAGCGATCCAAACATATAGAAGTGGATATTCGCTTTATCCGGGAAAAGATTTGAACAGGCATTTTGACTCCTTTTGTTCCATCATCTGAACATACTGCAGGCGTGTTCACTAAATCTATAAAACTATCACTACTTCAGTCACCGATTATCAAACTGCGCTTAGTTGACGTCTTCACACCATCTTGAGGGAGGAGTGTTAAAATTGTTTAGTTAATTATTTTTAATTTCCTTTCTTGTCAAGATATTGATTTCCTTTCTTGTAAACTTTGACTAATATAAATACACTAGGCTATCCCATTTGGGTTTAAGCCAAAATTTCATAATTCTTTTAGTTTAAGGTATTAGAGGAATGAGTAAATTTATTAATATAAAATCTGAACATTAATTTTTTTCTTCTATATTTTTCCCCACTAGCTTGCAATTCCTTGTAGCAAACAAGGCGTCGAGATTGAAAACAAATATGTATAAAGGAAATGGTAGAACTCACGCCGAGAAACTGTGTATACAAACCATGCCCACATTATAATTAAGTAATTTTCCTGCTTTGGGAAACTAAACACTTGTATGCTATCATTCTTGAAAATTGTTTTCCACAATCCAAAAATGAAAAGTTAAAAATGAAAATAATAGAGAAAGAAAACACATTTTGTAGAAGCTTCTCCTGATAACGGTTAGTTAGATCACAAATTTTCCCAAAAACTTGCATCATTAGGAAATTTACCCAACATAGGTATCAAGCTACACTCTCTCATGTGCAATCTCATCTCGCAGATAAAGAGACAACCAGACTAAACTAAGCATGGCACACCAAGACTCCTAAAATGCCAAGTTTCAATACAATGTCAGATCACTTGTTCCAAAAACTCAATTCATTAGCAAACGAACACATTCAACTCTCAAACTAACAAGCACAACAAAATTTCAAACACAATGTCAGATCGCTTTTGTACAAAACAATATCAGGCTAACAAGCACAACAAGATTTATTGAAAACATTCAGGTTTCAGGACAATAAGTTTGAAAATCTTTTCTAAGTTTTCAAACTTTCAGATCCTTTTTTCAAAGAAAACTTTCCATCATCTCATTTTCGTAAAATGGAAATGAAAACAAAAATAATGGTGAAAGAACCAAACAGGCACTGTTTCTTGATGTAATATTTTAAGCTAATCTAAAATAAACCTCCCCTCTCCCAGTTCTTCCCACCCAGAAAAGAGGATTCAATAAGATCATCTGAAGCAGGACCTAATTCCAGAAAACTTGATAATAAGCTTTACATGGTTCATCATTTCTTCCATGTCAAATGTGAGATTATTTGTGGAGTGCAATGGGAGCATGAGAATTCGCCACTGAAACTAAAAGGAGAAATTTGGAAATAAGAAAGTTACACATCAAATAAAATGTGTGTACACATAAACACACAAACACACCCCTTGGTTAAATTATTACAATGTCTTCTTCCAATTAAAAACATTGGGAAAACATTCATGGGCCATTTTCAATCATGTCACTCACTGGAAGATAAGCAGCATGAATTTAATGACAGCATTGAACAGTATTTTTGACATATAAACAAAAAAAAAAGATTAGATGTGCGCTCCCTAAAGTATGAGAATTCTTTGCACATATTTTACTCATTTAAAATTATTAGAAGTTTCTTAAAACATCTTACCATAAATGAAAGAGCCAAGGTATCATGCGATTCGAAACTACACGAATCTGTATTTGCACAAATAAATAAACAAACAAAAACAATTCTCACAGCTGAGAATATACTCACAGCTAATTCGAGCGAAGGCATTGAGGCTCCCACTTTAGCTCCATTCAAACCTGCCTGCTTTTCTTCAGTGGATATTCTTGGTTTTTCACAGGCTAACACAGCCCCTTTGCCTTCTCTTTCCTCAGCCATGTTTGGTTTTTTCCCCTCCGGATCAACATTTGCAAGCTCAGCCACCCTAGAATTTAATATCTCTGTCAAACAACTGATCTCATCCCTGCATAGTAATGGCAAGTCCAGACAAGTAGGTTTGAAAAACATTGGTCGTGGAAAAGCACCTCAAGGAAAAACTACGTTCTAGGTGTTGATAAAATGCCACTAGTAGGTCAATTAAAAAAACAATTCATTCCCTTGGCCATCCCAAACATGCTTCTTCATTTAGAATCATGCATATCACCAAGGAAGTGAAACTGCATCTTTATAAACATATTAACACTTAAAGGAGGACATCCGAATGGTTCAGAAGCTACCCCTTTCATCTCCAATGCAAAAGAAGCAAAACAACTACTGAAGCTTAAATCTTGAAAAACCTATTTTATAAACCAGAATCATAAATAGCTATCCAGAATCAAGAGCAAAATCTTCAATCAATCATGGCACTTCACCTGGAAAACCTTCTTCCTTTCACCAGTTCCTCAATTTGTGAAAACTCGTTACCATCAAGCAAGTTGCTTGTTTTGTCCTGTCCAAGCTGATCAGAGTCAGAATTGCCTCAATTTTTTCTGCTCCTTTCCTAGGATTAGTTCCTCCAGTCGATTCAGATATTCCTGGCTGCAAAGATACAATTCTTCACAGTTTCAAGCAATCATGTCTTATAATCAACAGAAATTTAACTGGGAAAAAAGAAAAAAAAAAAAACAAAGACATGTTTTTTCCAATTAAAAACCAAGGGTTTTAACAAATGGCAAAGTAGAAGATGAAGCAAGTTGTGTCCGTATTTTATTCCAAAACAAAACAACAAGAAGAACATCGATGATGGTGGAAAAACTACTAAAATTTGACAAATGAGAAACTATCAGAAAGATGCTGGAACAGTGTGTTAGAATCTCTGCTTGTATTTATGGGCGGTTGGGGCAGAATGTGACACAAGTCTTGCATGCACAAAAGTCTTGCATACAAAAAAAAATTAATGTAGGTAAGAAAATAGGAACAGGTAAATTATTGAAATGAGTCAATTGGAAACAAATAGTGAGATTAGCATGTGGTGGCGGGGAGACCTCCCACGTCCCAATTTAGAGCCACAATGCCATCAGATTCTTTATTTCAGTGCACTGCTGCTTTGTTGTTAACAAAAGAAAACTCTGCCAAGACTACCCAAGTGACGGCATGAACCTTTACATGACGAGGTCTCATGAAAAACTATGTCATTAACAATTTCTTTTTTCTCAGCATTTTCCCTCAAAAAAAGAAGAAAAAAATTGTGGTCGGGATAGTAGCCAAAGCTGAGCACCTTTTTCCTGTGACAATCAATAGATGGACACTATAAGGTTAGTGCCATAAGGCTTCTACTGATTACTTAATTCTTGAGTTAACTCATTCCTGTGTAGTCATGGAGCAAGTATGGCAGGAGTAAATATACTAATGAAACTAACAGTATGTGGACAGGCAAGAAACAAATAAAAAAAAACTGATAACAAAACAAAAACAAAAATGCACCAACATGCCTGCAGGTTCTGAAAACACCATATTCACAACAGGTTGATTATGTCCAAATAAAACCCACTGGTTAAGGTATCAACCAAATTAGAACCAAAACATTGTCACTTTAAAAAATCAAAAAAGTGTTCGCACTGATAAAATCCAAGGGAAAAGAGTGAGTTTGTCACTTAAAAAAATCAAAAAAGTGTTCGCACTGATAAAATCCGAGGGAAAAGAGTGAGTTATGTTAAGTTTTAAGTTATGTACCATTAAAAGGCACATGGACACAACCAGGTACAGAAACAAAGAATCTGGAAACTTGACAATAATGCAAAACTGTAGGGAGTCAGTCTAGCATGAATTTCTTCAACCAATGTACAGGTAGCTCAACCTCCTCTGAAGTGTCTCTGCCCATTCCTCTCCCATAGACTCCATATAAGGAATAGGAATGCAGCCACCCAAGCCTTCTTTGATCTCATCCCAGTAGAACAAGTATGCAACATTCCATGATATTGAGTGAGCATAGCATAACCTCAAGCAATCTCACAATGTAGAAGCAGATAATTCAGAGTCTCCACTGCCTTCTTGCATATGCAGCCCAACTAGGAAGCACATATCCCCTCCTCCCCAAATAATTTACAATCAAAATGGCCTCCAATGCTGTTAATCAGAATGACATTCCAGATAGTCCTCTGAGGGAAACCCAAGTTTCATTCTTCCACCTAAGTTTCAGAGAAGCATATCCCTTCCTGGTTCCAATAACCAGAAGGGACAGACCATCTACTCAAACAAATCATCAACCGACACGAGCTCCAAGTACTGCCTCGCTCTAAAATATCAAGGTTTCAAGAAGCAATAGAGCATCCCTCATTTCATAGATCTAACCAGAACTATAGCTGAGGTCCACTTCCTACAAGAAAACCAAGATACTCAAAGAACTCTCAACCCATTATGGTGCCCTCCTATAAAACCCACCCCAAAGAATCATGGCTTCTTGCAAGTCACCTCCTCCATTAGTTGAAATTTGGAAACTTCCAAGTTCCAAATGACTCCCTCCGCATCATAGTCTTCAAATTGAGAATCATAACATGGATTGAAATCGTAAGTTTGTGAATCTAAAAATCATAAGATTCAGTGTAAGTTATAGAAAATGATGTTAAGCAATAGATATATGTTAAACAAAATGAAGAAATATCTTTTGACACATTATATAATAGTTTTTATACAAGGATAAGATTGCGTCATCTAATGAGGAAGATAGTTGCTTTCATAATAAGCCATATGGGTTCAAATACCACCAACCATAAGATTCTTTAAAAATCATAATATATTTCCTTCTCACGTTTGAAAAATGGACTTAGAAACCTTAAAAAGAGTATAATAAAAAACAAGAAACTGGGTATGAACCCTTTAATTTAAATATATAACATTTTAAAATGTGTCTTGTATATTGTGGTGGAAGCACTGAGTCCATCTAATCCAACTCATATCAAACTATGTTTCTTTCACCCAAAAAAAAGATTATATATGTTACAAGTTACTCTATTTCAACATATTTAAAAGATAAGAATTTTCTCAACAAAAAAGAAAATATTAAAAACCTGTCAAATATGGACAACTAAGAGGAAGAACCATTGTCTATACAAACACTTTAACACCCTAAGGAACACACAAGCATCCCACATCATTTTACGAGGAAACATTGGCACGTTTGGATTGTCAATAATAGAATAAAAAAGGATTTACAATAAAAACAACTAAGAGGAATGGAGTAGCCACACCCTCTTATTCAACAACTCACTAAACAAGGAAAAATTATCAAGAATTGCCAATAAAAATACCAATTCATTCAACTCACAATCATTGAGACTTCTTAAAATTTTGAAATCCCAAGAAATTGAAAATGGAATGGATATGACTAACAAGCCAATAGATGCATTGTGAGCATGAGACAATTGATACAATCATAGAAACAAAATAGCAAAGAAAGATGCTTGTAACTTGAAATGCTAGTAACTTGAAAGATAAAATGAGCTAACTTTGACATATAGTTGATATTGATGGCACAAAGCCATGCTTTGACTTCAAAGATTAAGTTCCTCAACAGCAACCACCCCACAAATCATACAAGTTTCAATATAAAATTTCCTGGCAGTAAGAACTTCTTTTGCTTAGTAGGTAACATAGTCCTTAAAAGACAGCAGCACAACTATAGGAAGAATGAAATGAACTCACATTCAAACTGCATCGTTCATTATCGTCAGAGGCCTTTTCTTTTACCATTGTGGCCCCATTATCTGTTACAAAATAAATAATACTTATAAGAAGAAAAGCAGATAACTAAAACAGAACATAAAGCAAATTATTCTCTCCTTAAAAATATTTGTGAAAGAGAACATTGACTCCACAAAAAATAGTACATATAAAGGGATTGGCTGAAACATAAATTTAAAAAAAAAAGTAGTTGTCTATTTATCAACAACACAAAATAAAATAAAATAAATAACAGAGTGCATATGTAGGACAAATGATAAGTCAAGACAACTAAATTATCCTACACATTGAAGGCAAAAAGCAGCATAGAATGACGCAAACAAGTTCAGAAAAGACAATAGTATCAAGAAAGACAAGAGAATGAATATGGGGGGTGAGGAGGAACAAACATAAACAAATTTCAGGATTCTAGGACAGAAGTGATGGTGACTTTCAAAAGCCCAACACTAGAGGAATCAATTGCCACGGATACTAACCAAGCCACTCCTACTCATTTGATATGTGTGACAACAGCTGTCTGATATTGTGACAACCGCTGGCTGACCCAGCCAAAAAAGACTTCAAAACATCTTCCCTGCATTGAGGAGATTATTTTAAAGAAATGGAGATGCGCAACTATGACTATGTTTACATCGAAGTCCTAAGGAATGACAATGATGCCACCACTGCAATCTCTCTAAACGTTCAGCACCACTGACTCAACGAAGACCCTACCATCTGTTTTCATACATTCAAGAGAGACTATAAAACTGAATCTTGAGCTTTGTTTCATAGCAAGACCACCCTCCACCTATGGCATGAAACTCAAAAAGCAACCATGGTTAAGCCAGAGGTTTTAGGACATTTCAAGACCTTAAGACATAGTTCTCAAGTCGTGAATTGAAATCCTAGTTTTGTGAATCGCAAATTGAATCTAGAATCGTAAGATACGGCATAAATAAAGATGATGCTAAACAATTCATATGCGTGAAATAAAATAAATAAAAATGCGATTTGACACAAATTATGCAACAAGAATATGATTACTTAATCTAATTAGTAAGATATTTATCTTCATCACCAGATATTTTAGCTCAAATCTAACTAACCATAAGATTTCTTCAAAATCATAGTAAATTTTCTTTAGAAATTCATAAAATGAACCAAGAAACCTCAAGGTGTGTAGAATATGGGAAGAGAGAGGGTCAAAACTCTTTGGATTAAACATTTAACACTTTAAAAAATGTTTTGTATACTTATTGCTATTGAAAAAATAGAAAAGAATGTTAACCGTTGAGTGCAACTAATCCAACCCATAACATATTAAATTATATTTGTTTCACCAAATAGCAATAGAAAATTTATTAGAAGTGCTCTTTTCATTTTTTACATCCTTAAAAGAAGTATTTTGACACTTTTCACATAAAAGAGAAATGAGAAAAAGAGTTAAGAGAACCTACTGGATCTGCCTTGTTTTTATTATATCCTCTCTAATCATTTTTTGCTTTAAATCTAGATCAACAAATGCGCAACAAATTATGCATGATTATTTTTTATTTTCATAATAAACTATTGTTATTATTATGATCTTTTCACAGACTAAAAAGTGATAATAGAGATTCAAAATTTGTTGGATATAATAATTTTAAGAATCACATAAATCGTAAATAGTACAATCGACTTGTGAGTCTAACCATGACTTGTAAGATTTATGCAGGAGTCATGGTTAGATTCGTATCGATTTATGCACGAGTCTTGAATCAAATTGTGAAGTGAATTATGTATTGTAAGATTCTGATGCCTATGCCCTAAAATGGAAAGAAGACATAACTAACCACCATCTTATTTTAACCAGAGTTGAACATAGTTGAAATTGCAAAAGAAATCAGAGAGAATATTGTTTCTTCGTAATGTGTGTTGTATTTTTTCCCTCCATAAAATATTGCACAACTAGTTTATGATTGCAATTACCATGTTCTACATTGAAAGTTTCCCTAGGTAATTAGGTATATATAGGAGCAATGTAGCCACATGACATCTTATTGGCTAGACTTTTTTAGCTGGGTTCCCATGATTTGTTACTCATGGTATTAGAGTCGCCTTGTGAGCACAACTGTGTGGCTCTTGGACCATATATGTCTAAAAGTCTATGTGAGCACAACTGTGTGGCTCTTCGACCATATATGTCTAAAAGTCTATGGGGCTGATGACTCTGGCAAAGGAATATCTATGTAGACGCCCCTCCGGTACTAACCCTCCCGTGAGGGCATGGGGTTATATTTTGAATGGAGTTAACGTGGATCAAGTCCATGAGCATATGTACGATAATAACAACCATGGGAACTCACTTCAAAAATTATCTCCTAATATGGTCAGTAAAAACATCTTGCATCATGGATTAATACAAAATTTATACTTCTCTCACGCCATGGACTACTCAGAATTTACAATTGTATAATCACAGTTGCCATCCACAAATAAATATCAACTTTCTAAGATATGAATACCATCTCTTCTCTTCTGCTCTATCATCTTTTACACACATGACTGCACATGTTTTTAAGATATGGAGTTACCCTCTCCTTTTTGTTTCAGTTCTTTGTTGGTAGGAGAGGATGAATTTGAGGGGTTGTGCGATCATTCATTGGCTTCCCCAAGAATCTCTAATTGTTTACCAAAGGTAAGAATCACTAGAAGTTCTAGCAGCACCAACTTCTTTTGCACTAGCATCGGTTGTTAACTAAACATAGTAGAATGCTCCTCTTTTCAATCAAATCCTAGGAAGCTTCATAGAGTGCTTCTTTAAGAGACGTCACCGACCAATTGTAATATGAGTCACTTACGTTCTCATCCAATCATCATTGTTGATCAGCTCGATTATTATCATTGATCACCTCCAGATCGCCTTCATCATTCTTGATACTCTTTTTGGCATTGTTAAATTGACTCAACAATGCCAATCGTCATTGCCAATTGGATGATCAACAACTATTATTCCTATCATCAATCATCATGGCATACCTATTCCAATACCAACAATCATCGACAATTTTTCAAGATCTTTTGAAATCCAACTCAGTGGTGTTTCTTCATTCTTCTCAACTTGTTGAGGATCGAATTCTTTTGTTATTTTCATTTCTCTCTCATTTGCTATAAGCTATAGTTTAAGCTATATATGAATCTTGGATTTATTGAGCGCATAAAAAATGGAAGGCAGAGGTGGGAGAGGATTTTTTGGTGCATTCTTATGTGCTTCACAATCATTAGGTGGCAAGCCAGCCTCTTCAAGTGCAAGATTATTCATGTGAGAAAGGATGATCACATGCACCCGAGATGGTCCACAACAACTCCTTGTAGCCTCACTACATAGCCCAAAAATATAGGAAGTTATGTATCTCATCACATTTGTATATGCCTATTGCATGTTACCACATCTTATAGCCGATGTGGGATTGCTAACTTGAGGTGTCACAATCTGATACAGGAATTTGGGATAAGGAAAAGAAAAGACATTTTAATATTCAATGAGAAAGGAGCTCACCACTCTATGGAATCCACCAAGAGATACAGAGGAAAAGTCACCACCTATTGGGAATCCACCAAAAGGATAAGAGTAATAGAAGAAGAAAAGTTCTTATTAATTAACCAATGACTGTTTATATTCTAAACATTTTCTCCCGGAGAATATTATTCACGACTAAAGATTATATAGGCTTTCTCTTGGAACATCCCTCCAAGCCTAGGAAAGATAAGCTCTCATTTTCAAGACTAAACTTAATAAAATAAAGACTTTTGACTACAAGTTACTAGGTAGACTCATAGCTATACATTAAGAACTCCAAAAGACTCATAAAAGGAACAAAGAAATCCATGAGACACTTTTCTATTTTTGCAGGCAGCTTAAAGAGCTATTACGAAAAAAATTCATCTCCTTCCAGAAAACTCGAAATAGTGAACTGTTTTTTTCTCTTTGAAACTAGAAACATGGACCTTTCAAATGAACCATGCCTTATGAACCAATTGTTGGGAGAATTTCCAACGCCGACATAAAATACATGCTCGGGGATCCAGAAAATACATCTTTATTAAACTTTC
>JAOTRH010168551.1:2042-12506 GCA_034768845.1 Heliamphora exappendiculata
AGTGTTCAACATAAAAAGTGTTCAAAACATCCTAAATATGTTAACTACCAAATTTTAGATTTTATTACCAATTCTAAGTATTATAAAAAGCCTAAGAATAGTAGCTAAAACTTGAAAATCCTAATTGTTGTTAAATGTGTTATGTGTTTAAAATTGTTATTTTGGGTTCTCTAAATTTGTGCTATGCATTTTGGATATTTAAAATGTGTGATATTATTTTAAAATGTTTCCATCATTCTAGTAGTTAAAAGCATTACATGCAAGTTTAGCTAATGTCATGACACATGTATTATTTGTTCTAACTTATGTATTAAAATTTTGGCCTTACACTTGTTAGTACACTATTTTCTTATAGTGTACTAACAAGTTTAGCTAATGTCATGACACATGTATTATTTGTTATGTGTTTATACTCGGTGCATGAGTTATGTTAAAATTGTAATTTAGTATATTATATCATGCCACGTCATTATTGGGCTTGGATTTTACGGGGTTCACTTAAAGATTTTAACGAATAGATGAAATTGAACCCTATAATAGAATCTTGACTCATGGAAATTGAAATTTAGAATTTGTGATATCGACTGTATGTCCTGGTTTGTTTTGGGAAAGTTTTTTCATAAGTGATGTAGGCACAGTTATTGTGATTTGGGAGAGTAGCCCAGGCTATATGCCACAATTTTTGATTTTGAGGGAGTATCTCATGGCGAAGGCTGTTCTAGTAGTGTAATAATAGAAGTTAGACTTTCGCGATCCCGCATTAGTGTGACACCTGACAATTAAAAACACTAATAATAATAATAATAATAAATTATTAAAAGTAATTAATTTGTCATAAGACCCTAAATAGAATTTTTAACTAAATCTTATAATTAATTTTAAGATCTAAGTCCAATAAATTACATCTAATAAAATTTTAGAAAATTAAGAGTTGAGATAAAAATGTAATGTATGGTTACAAAAATTTTTTTTGCAAATTTTAACATTATGATAAATCACAAAATAACATTAAAAGATAATTTTGAATTTTTGAAAATTTTCTAAGCGTAAATTTTTATTGTTATTAAAAATGTTAGTAATCAATAAACCGTGATAAAAAAATATTAAATAAATAAAAAATCCAAGTAAAAATTTTAACTATACGATAATTCACGAAAATACATTAAAAATTATTATCTAAATTTTTAATTTTTTCTGAATTAAAAATTTTACATCAAAAATTTTACGAGATATTCAAGTACACATGAAATGTATCATGTGCTAAAAAAATAGCTGTGGAAAACTATTCCACAGCTGTACGCCACCAAGTAATGCCTATAAATACTCGTTTGCGCTCAAACTTGAAATCAAAAGGTATCCTCTTATATCTTCCACAAAGTTTATATATATATAAACGGAAGCTAATATATATATCTGATAAACTAGAAGCTTTCTTCCCAAGTAGTGAAGCGCGACACCACTAGCCCTTCATGTGATATCCCGGTATCCTACATCGAAAAGGGAGATTGAGCTCCTGCTATAAAAGAAAATCTTGGGCCCTTATATTCAACGAGACCTTCTCTCAAGTGGTAGAAACCTTAACAGAACTCCACAGTTAAGCGTGTTTAAGCGGGAACAATACAAGAATGGGTGATCTTCTGAGAATAACAAAACCGTGAGGGCTTTGCCCAAAGTGGAAAATATCGTTGCCGTGTGAAGGTTCAGGGTGTTACAAATGGTATCATAGCCAACTCTCCTCACCTTCGACTGTGGGCTCCTGCCGTCTGGCGTGACACGTGGGCGGGCTATTGAGTGGGCGGGTCGATAAGGACTGACAGGTTACCAGAGCTGGCAGGCTACTGCACGGGGACGTGCAGCCCTAAGGGGGTTAGATTGTGATATCCTAGTATCCTACATCGAAAAGAGAGAGAGAGTTCCTAGGCTATAAAAGAAAAAAATCTTGGACCCTTACATTCAACGAGGCTATTGTCTACAGTCGAGGCTGAATATATTGCAGCTGGAAGCTGTTGTGCTCAAGTTCTTTAGATGAAACAACAATTAGAGAATTAAAGTTTTCACCTAGATCATATTCTAGTAAAATATGATAACACTAGTGCAATCAATATATCAAAGAATCCTATACAACACTCAAAAACCAAGCACATAGAGATTAGACATCATTTAATAAGAGATCATGTGCAAAAAGGAAATATTGATCTTGAATTTATAGGCATAAATTACCAATTAGCCGACATTTTCACAAAACCTTTAAATGAAGAAAGAATATGTTTTATTAGAAGAGAACTTGGTATGCTATGTGCTCCAAATTGATGATTTATATACCATACTAACTATGCCTTTTATTACATTTCAATATGCTTGATATTCTTTTTTGAATGTGAAAATATGCCGACACAAGTTGAAAATGTGTTGACACAAATGTGTGTAGTATTGACACAAACTGTATAGAAGTAGCACTGAAAACAAAAGTGTCGACCATATTATATTCAATGTCGACACCGTACTTTTTCCTAACTCTTAATAAATTTGTATCGATACCAACCTTAACTGGGTCGACCCAAATGGCCAAAAAATGTCGACACCAACCTTAATTGTGTCGACACCATCGCTCATTTTCGATACTCTCTCTTGACACGAAATGTGTCGACACCAAATTAGATTTGTGTCGACACAAATCGTTACGTCTATAAAAGACGTGTTGGTCCACGAAACGTCATTTCGTTTCCCGCACTCCCTCTTTATAAGCCTTTCGTCTCCCGCCTCCTCTTCCTTAAACCCTTAGTCGACCCTCCTTTTTCTTCACAAATCCAACTCAATTCCATCAAAATGCCTCCAAAAACAATGGGTAAAGATTCGAAACGGATTGAAGAGGGCTCGCCTTCAAGCCCTAGGACCTCGAAGAGGAAGAAGACAACCAAGGCGACAATGACTACGACAGCAACTGCAACAACCTTCGTCCCAAACGTTGCCTCCTCTAAGGTAATCTCCTTCGAGAATCCTAAATCTCGTCAACTTTATTTTTCATCTTTTGTGAATCGTAAAATTTGTCCTCGATGTTCCATTGATTTTGAGTATTTTGACTCAATTGAGATAAGGTTTAAGGACCTTTTCTCTAGCCTTAGGTGGAAAAGGGTCCTCCAAATCCAAGAACCTTACTATCCCATACTTGTGAAATCTTTCTATGCTCACATGCACATTCCCCAAATTCTTTGCACTACCATCACCACTTGGGTGAATGGTACAGAAATCACCTTATCCCCCTCTACCCTGAATGAGATTCTAGACATTCTCCCAGCGATATTTGCGTCTATCACAGCCAGAAATCTATTGAGGTTGATGGCTTCTCTTTTGAAGAATGTGTCAAAAATATTTTCAAGAATGATGATATTGACCCTTACAAGCCTTTAGAGGCCAACACCTTGAAACCTGAGATGAGAATCCTTCATCACATGGTGAACCACATCTTTCTACCTCAAATGGGTAAGTTTGGGGATGCATCCTACATGCACATATTCATTATGTGGTGTATTCTGGAGAAGAAAAACCTCAATCTAGGTCTTCTTTTCAATTTTCATATGTTTCTCTCCCATGGAAAGAAAAACTCCTCTCTGCCACACGGGATGCACCTGACCAAAGTGTTTCGACACTTTAAGGTCAATCTCTTTGAGGAAAAGGCCATTGTCTATTCCAAACATGATTTGTATGGGAAGTTCTCCCTAAAACATATGCTAATTGCATGTGTGGATGGTACTTGGACCACCATTCGCAAAGGTACCCCCGCATCTGTGAAAATTACTCCTCCCCATCTGCCTCGTGATGTATCCTCCATCCCCATCGATCTTGATTCACCACCTGCTAGACCCGATCACATTGGACCCCTTTGACACTTCTGGTCCATCCTACACTGCTCCTACACTTCTGGTCACATTGGACCCCTTTGACACGTCGGGTGTCACATCCTGTCCACTTTTAGGAAGTTTGGTCCTCCAAACTTGACTTAGGTTCGATGAAGGGGTATCTTACCTATGCTAAAAGTTTTGGGTATTTGCTTCTCATGTCGATTTCTTTCTCGCACGTCACTTCACCTCCTAAATGATTGTCCCACCATACTTTGATAAGTAGAATGACTTCGTTTCGGAGTTTCTTCTCTTGACGGTTTAGGATGCGTATCGGTTGTTTTTCATAACTCAAGTTTGGATTTATTTCCATAGGTGGTCGTATTAGAACATGAGCTAAGTCGGCGACGTATTTTCTTAACATCGACACATGAAAAATGTCATGAATCTGGGCGAACTCAGGTGTTAGAGCAAAATGATAAGCTACAGTTCCACCTTTTCTAAGATCTCGAAGGGTTCGACATAACAGGGACTTAACTCTTCTTTGCGATCGAAACGGATGATACCCTTCATGGGAGATACTTTAAAAAATGCCATGATACCGCTCTGTCACGACTCATTTTTAAGAACGGCGTTCGTGACCTGACAGTGAGTTAAAAACCCACCCGATTCCTCTTATACATTTGTTTTCATATATAAAAATAAACAACATATTTTATTATTTCCACAAAAGTTAAGCCAATGACCTTTTTAAAATTTTCCAGAGCTTACAACTACATGAATTAGAAATATCTTCACATCGTCATATCCGTAGGTACATCAAAAGAAATAATTACAAGCCAATAAAAAGAAAGTAAAAAAAAACTTGATGCATCAACTCCAGCTGAGTTGTTTTACGCGTTACCTGAAACGTGATTGTCACAATAACATTAGCAAAGCTAGTGTGAGTGCATGTATATCTGAGTTATTATCTGCTTTCCTATTTTAGAATGATGTCCGAATAAACGGTTCTACCAGCAATCCAGAGAGCTACCGTGTAATGGAAAATAATCATTTCTTAGTCATCTGGCTGTAACCCGCTGCCCTTATTACATTATCTCGCTAGTATACTCTATCGTCCCCCAGTGGCCAGGACACCGTTTTTGCTATCATTCTCTTCTTTATAATATCATATTTTCATAATCAATTCAACAATAATTGTGATGCACCTCAAAATCATTATAAAGGGATAATCGAAAACTTAATTAACCCAGACATCAAAAGACTCACCTGACTTTTGCATATATTAGTTAGGGGATTTTCAATCTGAACACAATAAAATATTAGTTTTAGTATGATTCCCAAAGTAACAATTAGCTATATTTTAATTAAATAATTTAAAGCTTGGTGTAACACTTAGGTACCTATTTTAGTAAAAATAATTGCTTGGTGTAAAACTACTTTAAATTGAAAACAACCTTTATATTTAAGTTTAAAAATTCTTGTTATTTGAGTTTCTTAAATTTTCTATTGTTTTAAGTTTTTGTTAGAAAAATTAAATTTCTTTTTAAAATCTTTTTATTTTTAGCTTTTTAATTTTTAAAATAAGAAGCTTAAGATTTGTAGGTAACGAATAAATCTCAAACATATACACAGTAATCAAATCATTTCAAACACATACCTAGTGCTCTTTTAAAACACTTATACACTAATTTTTCTTTATAAAAATTTTTAGTTTAATTTAAAAAGTTGGCTTTAAGTTAGCGTCAAAATTCTTAATGTGAGAAAATCTTTATTTATTTCGTTTAGTCTTAAGAACAAAATTCAATATTTTAAATCTCTAAAATTTATTATTTCTATAAAATACTTTTGATAGTGATCAATTTTTTTAACTTTTTAATCAAAATAATAAAACGCCGAACAATTCCCAAATAATAACCATAAACAACCACTTCGTAAGTAACACAGTAAACACACACACACAATTAATTTATGCATAAAGACAGAAGGGTGCCGGGGAAGAGGGGCGCCAGTGCCGATGGAGATGGCGCAGCATCGCCGGCGTCAGTAACAATGGTGGTGGAGGGCAGCATTACAATATGTAGGGAGAGGGAGAGGAACATTTATATACACAAATGTTACTCAGCAGCTCCAGTTAATGGAAGACGAACCTGAGTTTCTTTGTGCTGCAATTATCATTCAATCTTTTCTGGAGAAAGTGAAACGCCAACAAGAGAAAGACCCCAAGTTAAAGACCATATGCGAACAAATCAAAGTAACTCTGAACCCGAATTTCTCCTTTTCTAATGGAGTATTGAAGTTTCGAAGTCGTTTGTGCGTTCCTAACATGACCAGAACATTGTGCGCAGGTTTTGAAACATCTTCATCTTCTCGGGTTGCACTGTAAATTTAGACTTGTGACTTTCTTTTAATATTCGTTGCTTTAACTCCGAGTGTGATGCCTACGTCCACGAGATCACACACTTTCGCTAGGGTTGGCAGTCGTCAGTGTGTAGTTTTTTTTTTCCTTCTATGATAGTTTGTATTTTCTCTCCCAAGAACTTCTTTTCATTTGTAACCTCCAATCATATAGTGAAAGTATGTGATCCTGTAGACGTAGGCACAGATTGTCGAACCACGTAAACCATATGTTTGTGTTTGGATTGTCTTTTTCTCTCTTCTTCGTTATTATTCTGTGATTTGCGTGATCATTGTTAATCTTGGACGAAATTAGTGATCGCATTCTAATTCTCAACATTATTGATGCTAAATTGTCTTTAAATACGAGTCATAATTAATGAAATAATGTCCCTATTTGGACTAAATTGTAGAGATTTTGTTTATTTTTAAAATATTTTTTTATTTTTTTATTTTTTATTAGATTTTTTTATTTTTTTGAATCGTTTAGATGAGATGAATCGGAAAAAAAAATTGACAAAAAAATAAAAAAAATTAACTAAAGACGAAAATAAGCAATATTAAATTTGACTTATTGATATATTGTTACTTTTTTTAATTATTTTTTTATATTTTGATTAAATATTGTTTTAAGTCGTTTAAAAGAATTGAAAAGTATAATTATTCGATTAAATAATATTTTTTGAATAAAAATAAAAATAAATAAATAAAACGAAATAAGCAATTAACCCAAAAATGGCCAATCTGTTATCTATGGGCGAACATTGGATATGACAGTTATGTGTGATGCTACGGCTGCCATTACTCCTATCCTATGGGCAGAGGACCCTGCTGTCACTAACTCACGGCTGTGAAAAATATTTTGAGTTTTAATTTAAATTTTATAATTTTATTAAAATTATTTATTATTTTATATTTGATGAGTAATTTATTTGTGTAAAAAATCAAATTAATCGAACATCGTTATCTATTTACTACTATAAAGACAACCTAGAGTCTTTCGGTTATAAATTTTTAAAACCCTGCCACATTTGGCATTTTCATTTTTATTCAAAACTTATTCTTTCATCCATTACTTTCTAATGGCTAAATATGTAAAATCACAAAAAAAAAATTACCCAAAAAAAAAATTACCCACATCTTATCTGGGATTCAAATTCTAATAAACAGCTACCGTGGTTACCATCACTTATTCACGCAATTTCTACTGAAACTTGGTATCAGTTCATGATTGTGCGCTTCCTTCTCTGCTTCAACTTTTGATCTCTCACCATCTCTACACTCCCCTCTCTTTCATCGTGATTTCTTCATTTATCACTCTCTCTCATCTCTTTCATATTCACTCAAATCATTATCTTCACACACAGGAATATATACGCGTGGCAACTTTACCGGATCTTCCATTCCTCGTGCTTTCAACTGCTATTCTCATGAGTTTTTTTTATTGTTCAGAATGTAAGTATTAAATTTATTTATTTTCTCTATTCCTTTTTTAAACGAAATTTACTAGAGTGGCTCAATTTTTTAGCCTGCCATATTTTTCAACAACTATACACTTAAGCCCAAAAAAATTGTTG
Organism: Heliamphora exappendiculata; assembly: GCA_034768845.1. NCBI lineage: Eukaryota > Viridiplantae > Streptophyta > Magnoliopsida > Ericales > Sarraceniaceae > Heliamphora > Heliamphora exappendiculata. The sequence continues at coordinate 9,853 of JAOTRH010168551.1, forward strand.
TTTTTATTATCTCCTTTTCCCGTTAAATCGAAGCCTTTTAAGTTTATGTCTCAAATTCTCTATAAATACGAGGGCTCTAAGAGAGAGAGAGAGAGAGAGAGAGAGAGAGTTTGGAACCTATTCTTTCGAAGGGCAATTTGAAATTGCAAAGACGCACCGGCTTTAATTCTGCCGTCCAATCCTTTCGGTTTCGTCACGGATAATCCGTAGACTCGAAGCACCATTCATCTTCCCCACCAAACCAGAGAGCCGAAGAGGTGGTCGAGATCTTCAAATGCCGTCGTAGAAGTTGTTAACTTTTCAAGCACTTAGATTTCTATTTCTTCCGTCCACGGTCTCGAAAATTGTGGATAGGGATAACATATATTAAGGCGTCGTTTGAAATAATTGCCTATTTAATTATTTTATTTGATTTATTTTTACTTTAAGTAAAAAAAAAACGACTTCTTTTATTTAGATGATCTAAAAAAGAAATTTTTTTATTTAACAATCTGAAAAAGGAATTTTTTAATTTTTTATTAAAATATTAAAATATACAAAGATTTTAGAAAAAAAAATTTAAAAAAATAAAATAATAAGCCAAATATTATGTTGTTTATTTTCGTCTTTAATGAACTTTTTTTTAACCAACCCACTGTATTTTCTTCTTTTGAATTTATGATGTATTTTTCAGTTGTGGAATTAAAAAATAAAAAATCCACTTTTTAACCATTTCTATCAATAATTTAAAAGTCAAAAACTTCTGTCTCTTTTAAAAAACAACATACCCGAATACAAATTTACTGTACAAGTTTCTATATTGGTGCAAAAAACAATACATCTCTCTAATTCTTTTTATGCAAGTTAACTATCTCTTTCTCACATCCCTTTTAATGTCATTTTTCATTTTTCTCTCATATTTTTCTTCTTTTTTCAGTTTCTCTCTCACTCTTTTTCTTCTTTGCAGGTTGTAGGTAAGTCTACTAAGTTGCAGATATATTTCATCTTTCCATCATTGAAGGTTTTTTTTTCTTTCGTTTGCATAGAATCATTAAGTTCTTTTATATTTTTCAAATCAGAAAATAAATTAAAGATTAGCGTACTAAAAACATAACAAATTTTGTTTAAAATGAACAGAATTCTTTCTATGTTTTTTATAAAAAAAAAACTAAAAAATGTACAAAATTTTAACAATTTATAATATCCAAACGAATTCTTTTTAAAATGTACATAATTCTTTTTAACTTTTTTAAAGCAGGAAAGAAATTAATAATAAAAAAACTAAAAACTATTCAAACGAAACTTGAACAAACCTGATGCTCTTTTTAACCAACTCACTGCATATTCTTCTTTTGAATTTTTGATGTATTTTTTAGTTGTGAAATTAAAAAATAGACTCACACAAAAAAAAGGTGGTGCGTTTATTCAGATACATCTTATAAAATTTATTCCCTTATTTGTACTGTTTTGTTCAAAGTATTCGGATTTTTTGTTTCTTATAAAATTTATTCCCTTAATTATAAAAAATAGAAAATAAACATGGGATAAATTAAAATTTTAAAACGTATGGAATAGCTCATGTTTTTAAAAATTTTAAACAATAAAAATTTCATCTGAGTTTATTTTTTAAAAAATTAAAACTTTTTTTTTTTGTAAACCGTCAATTAAAAAGGTTGTGTGTCAATTGATTTTTTAAAATTTTTTTTTTTTAAAAACCATCTATTATTTTTTTTAAAAAGTTTACCAGTAGGATCTACACATTTGCAATCTTTAGTTTTTTATTGTTCAAAGTATTTTGATTTTCTGTTTCCTATTGTAAAAAAATGTTGCAAAAAAAGATTAATTATAAAAAAATAGAAAATAAACATGGGATGAATTAAAATTATTAAAAGTTTTAACATACAAATGTAGAATAAAATAGCTGATGAAGTATCTTAACATTGCTAAAATGCAACATACTAATTTAAATTTAGTTCTTGATATAAATCAAATTATAAGAAATTCTACAAATGCATGTAACAAAATAAGTGAGACTTCGTTATTCCTTTTTTTTTATAGTAATTCTTTGGAGTGGCTTAATTTTTTGGTCGCCAGTATTCGAGTATTCGAGAGTCTGGAAATTCGGGGGCCAGAGATCATCAAATGATACACAAGTCGGACAGCATAACCAATCAATTGAATGGTTGCAATACGTCATAGAATCGTTTGCGACAACAACGACATCGATAACGTCGGAGTGTAAAAGACGCTGCGCAACAAAGACAAAGAAATAGGCATTCAGAGCAAATAACACTATATAACATGAGTCCTGAACAAACTGCCCAAAGGCTAGAACGACGTTGCCAAACACAACAAATTAGAAGGCGTGTGAAATACGCTAAGGCGCTAACTACGATGAAGTGCAACTGTTCATAGATGGAAATGGATTTGTGCTCCAGAAGCTTTATGAAAAATATTTAAATTTTCAATGACGAGGTTGACCCCTAACGTGGAACGCCTACAAATACACTTGCCAAATAGACAACAAGTTAGATCTTACACATTTCAAAACATCGAAAATGTTTTGTCCGATGAGTACTATTCTAGAATAATGCTTACGCAGTTCTTCCAACTAAATATTGACGATGACGCCGCAAACTGTTACTTATATTAGGAGATCCCCTAACATTACAGAT
>JAOTRH010168562.1:0-12505 GCA_034768845.1 Heliamphora exappendiculata
TGTTGGTTTCCAGGCTTCAATTGTAATTGAATGGCTAATTCAATTGTAATTGATCCAGCTATTGAAATCTGAATTTCAATGGCCAATGAAATTCACAGATTCCAACAGAATGAACCTTCCAATCATCCAGTTTCATTGCATTGAACAGTTAATTTTCATGCTTCTAATTTCTAAACACTCCAAATGAAAAACCGCCTGAAATCCAGGCCTAATAGCAATTAATAAGCCACTTTTCTCCATGTGGCCTTGTCCTTCAGTAGGATTAGAGAGGATATGGAAGTTCAAGGTGTAATTACATCTAAAACAAGTTGGCTGAGTTCACAACTTTGCAATCCTATTTTTGAGAACAGAAACTTAATGTTAGGATGGGACCCTTTGATGGTATAGAACAAACAAACTCATTTACCGTTAGGCAGAGAAGGCGTTACTATTCACAATCAACTTTTCTTCCCTAGTGCTTTCCGTTCGTTTAAAAAGTGGAAAGAAATGTGTGGGAATCTCAAATGTGATTGTGCAACTTCAATGAGTCGCTGACAGTTCAAGCTTTAGCTTTCACTTTATTCAGTTTCGAAACATATTTTGACCAACTCTTAAGATGGCTACATCTTATTATTTTTGGGCTCAGTATCCCCACACTCTTGTACATCACCATTTTAATGAATTTCTATTAACTCAGTTCAAAAGTCATCTTTCTTAAATTTTCTAACAAGAATAATCAGCAGCTCAGTGCACTACTAAAATATGACTTTTGGGTTTGGTTGGTTTGCTAAGTCCCTTATATTTGACATATTCTAAGTCTAGTAGCCATCCCAAATTCAAGTTCCAATCACTACGTGGTCTATGAGACACAAAACTGCTCCCGGACATGAAATATAATTGCATTTTTTTAAATACAAATTATTTTCAGACTCTCATCAGTTCTTTGGTTTACCCTTCTGTTAGGCAAAAGCTAGAGCTTGCGCATACCTTTCAGGAGAGTTCATTTTCTTCTTTTAAACTGTGGGTTAGGAAATGGTTGATTGATTGGGGGAGAGGTTCCTACGAAAAACAGAATATCCGTACTATTTTACATGACATTAGTACGGACGAGTTGGCAGCGTGTGTTAAGTTGTGTGGAGCTTGAAAAGTACTATACGCCGAGCCATACGGTCCCATATGCAACTATCATTGTAACTTAGGGTAATTCCGATATAACCTCTTATTATTTCGTCATAGAAAAAAATATACAACAGCCATGGACATTGTTGTCATTGGATGAACCACGCAAATCGTATATTGTGTTCTTACTCTTGATTTTTTTTTAAATTTATTTTCACCTTTCATTGATCCTGCATAGAGTTTGCTATAATCCTAACAATGTGGAATAGATCAACCATTGGAATCACCTTATAATAGTAGATGATATGGTGAGATTTCTAATAATCCTAAAATATTTTTGACAAGCATTCAGCATAGCAAAATAACTTAGTTGACTCTCTAAATAGTAAGTTAAACGATAAATTAAAACACTTCTAACAGACTCATCGAAAATGATATCTAATAGACTCATCAGATTTCACATAATCTAATGGCATTAAAACAATTTTCAAGGATACTCAAACTTTTACAGAGACGTTAACCACTATCAAACAGCGTTAAATGACTACAACATATATATTTGATAAATGATTGAACAATAAGTTGAACCAACTAAAAAGCAGCCGTGAGCAAATTCTTGATCCCAATACCAACCACATAGCCATCATCTCTCCGCTGGAAAATGTCAAAGGCAACTGTGACATTACAATTTGGATCCAAAGGGTCATAGTAATCTGCAAATCAGAGACGGCACATGCTTTATCAAAGAACAGTTTCTCCCAAAAAGTGAAATCAAACAAGCACCAAAGGAAAAGTATGACGCCTGAAAAACTGCACAGGGGAACTAATAATATCAATGTCAATGCAGAATTCTATACAAGAGAAAGGATCAGCCATAAAAAAATAAATGCAGCAAGTAATATTACTTTAAAATGAGGTTAGTTTAGTAAAATTATGTAAGATACTTTCCTTTCTTTTTGCTTATGTAAACTAACAAAACAATATAAAAGAAAAAATGACAATCTTTTCTCAATGTTTGTCCAAACAAGTTGGAGAGAAAACACATTCGTTTCTTTTTTTTATTTTCTTTTGTTTTATTACTTAATTAATCTTTTCCTTTCTTTTCTCTCTTGGGTTCTCAAACGGGCTGGCATTGAGCCCGCCATCTCTACCATCCTCGGTTGGGATACGTGATGATCATTGGAATTTGGATACATCAACAGACATAAACGGACAAAACATATGAAATTCCCACTTGAAGATTCTCTAATGATCCAGGCACACTAAGCAACAGAACACAAACTCTTGTACGGCATCCTTTGTCTTCTCCACCATCTCCTTCTATTTAATTGACATTCCTATAAATACTTGCTCGTTCAATCTTCTATTGGGAGGTTGGAGTCCATCCTTTTCGTCTTGTTTCTTTCTTCCAAACAATATGAAACTCATAGTTATCAATTCGAGAATCGAATCGTGAATCGAAATTACTTATTCTCGAATCATGAATCGTCACGAATCGTGAATCGTAAAAATTCGATTATAATTTCTAAACTACATCAAAAATATATCTAAAATACTTAAATATTAAAGATGCATTATAAATATAAAAAAGTTTATCATAAATCAATAAAGAACTTGTTCTGAATGATGAGCATATAGTGTAATAGGTAAGACGCTTACATCTAGGGTAAGAGACGTGGGTATAAACTTTATCGTGATCAATGATCCTATATTGCATTATTAATTATGTTATGATTTATAACAATTCATAGATACATTTTTAAATTTGGAGGCATCCAATCCAAAAATTAATTGACAATGGGTGGAAAGAGATGATATTTAAAATGAACGATGTGAATGAAATAGACACTAGGTAAAAATGATAACAAAATTAACAAAATAAATGAAATAGACACTGGGTAAAAATTTAACTAGCAAAATCACCCTATACAATTTTGATACTAATCATATAATATTAGAATTTATAGTCATCCAATCTAAAATCAATTACTGTTTGGTAGAGAAATATCTAGAATATATAAATAAGGATGAGTGGCTTAGAAAAGTGATGTGGGACAAGTCTTTATAATGTAAAATTATAAGTTAGAAAAAACACAAACTCGAGACTTGCTTGGTATTGAAACGATTCTTTAATTTATCGAACCGAATCGTATAGAATCGTGTGATACGTATCGTGAATTATACTATTCTTGCTTTCGCCGATTTACCCCACCAATGCAAATTGATTGCGAGATGTATCGAAACGAATCGTATGATACATATCGTGAATCGTACGATTCTAATAACAAAAATAAAACTCCTAAATAAAAATTCAAGTAAACCAGCTTCTGAAACTATTCTTTGAATACATATTCTTGAGCAATAAAAAATTCTAAAGCACTTTCTATTTGCTGTTACATATTTTCTCATTACTGTACCATTTGATTGCCTCCTTGTCATAGAAAAAATGACTTATTCAAAGAAGAAATTGCAAAACAGAAATAATGATGTGCCAAGATTAGCAGTCAACAGAGAAATAATCTGCTACAAACTCTTGGGTAGAATTTCTCCTAAAAACCAGCTTACAATGGGAGGGTGTCAAATATACATAGAAAGTCCCCTATTTAGTGGTTGAGGGATAAAATCGTAACATATTACCACGCTTCGCAGCTAACATTATGTTAGCCCACTCGATCGACATTTACCCAATGGTAGCTATTTTTTATGGCTTCATTTATTTATCAGTATTCGACAGCTAAATTATTTTAATCCAACTTATAAGTTGTTCCCTCAGACTTTGACCACATAGTAGCAACTAATTCGATCCCATACTCAAATAAGTTGAAAAATTCAACCCACACTACTCCTTAAAATCCAGATGTTAAAGAAAGGAGAAACTAAACCTTATAAATCATACAGAGAGGCCTCTCAATGGGCGATGCGGAACAATCCAAGACACCCTTTAGACCACAACAATCAGATGCTCAGTACGCTGAGAGGAGAGCAACCCAACTTTGATACTAAGTTGAAAAGTTCAGCCCACGCAACTCCTTAAAACGCAGGTGTTAAGAAAGGAGAAACTGAGCTTTATAAATTATGCAAATGGGCCTCTCAATAGATAATGTGGGACAATCCAAGAAAATAAAATACGTCCAATCCCATTCTTGGCAGTAGGGTGCCTTAACACCAAATGTTATAAATTATTATAAAATTCACCATTGAAAACTGACTTACAAAGGGAGGTTGCCTAATAACTCATATATACACGAAAAGTCTCTTATTTAATCAATGTGAGATACAATCATAACATAATCACAAGTATTGAATAAACCAAGAAGAAGCTCAAAACTGAAGTCAATTAGCTCAAAACTAGGCGTATCGATTCACAGCCTCTAAAAATAGTTAATAATCATATCTCTCAGTAGACATACCAGAGATCGGAGTAAAACCTCATTTTTCTCCAAATTAGGCCAAATAGTGTACAAGAGGAGGTCTGTGTAGCCAATTTTGGTTTTAGATCCCATTAAAAAAAGAAAAAAGAAAGAAGAAGAGCCAATCACTTTATCTTGTTCAGATATCTTCCAAAGTGGAGCGCAGGTTAATTGTGAAATGCTTAGTTGCATGTAGTGTCAGTCAAACATAACAGCGAGCATCTACGCGCGTCAGTTTAAAAGACAGGTGAATCTGTAATCAACCAGTGATTATTGGCTGTTGCAGGGTAAGATCAAGTGGTAGTCAAGCTCTTTGTAAGCAATACGATAATGTGGAATGTATTAACAATTGTAACGAGTGTATGTTTAGAGTTTCAATAAGAGCGTATTTAATTATATAAGATATAATATGAGCTCATATATCAATTTTTAGATAAAATTCAGAGTAATATTAGATTCTTATTATATGGTGTTTGAATCAACGTGACTTATTCGATAAATAATTTAAAAATAACATCTCTATGATAAATTATGCCACATAGAGGGATTCGCCAAGGTGATCCATTATCTCCATACCTATTTCTCCTATGTGCAGAAGGGTTTCATTACCTTATTGAGGATGCCAAAAAACGTGGAGTTTTTCAGGGAATCAAGAATGGAAGGTCTTGTCCGGTAATTTCACACCTTTTCTTTGCAGATGATTCAGTTATTTTTTGTCATGCCACTGCTCAGGACTGTCAGGAATTGCATAGAATACTATGGACATATGAATAAGCATCAGGGCAACAAATTAATAAGGAGAAATCTACTATCTTTTTTAATCCTAATGTGGGGTATGATGATAAACACAATATCCAATGCCAGCTTAATATTTCTCTAAAAAGTAGAGGTGGTAAATATTTGGGCTTACCGTCTGTCATTGGAAGGAACAAAAGTGCAGTTTTCAGATATGTCAAGGAAAGGGTCTTTGCACGGTTAAAAGGGTGGAAAGAAGCTTTTCTAATCCAGGCGGGTCGAGACGTTTTAATAAAATCCGTCTTGTTGGCCCTACCCAACTATGTAATGCAATGTTTCCTTCTTCCTAAAAGGATTTGCCAGGAACTCAACTCGGCGATCAGTAGTTTTTGGTGGGGTAGCAAAGCAGGGAAAAGAAAAATCCACTGAGTTAAATAGGATCGTCTGAACCGACTGAAGGATAAAGGGGGCATGGGCTTTCGTGACATATAAGCTTTCAACCTTGTTTTTCTAGCAAAGCAAGGATGGAGGCTTATTTCTGAAACATCTTCTTTATTCTCACAGGTATTAAGAGGTAAATATTTTCCAAACACATCATTTTAGAAGGCTAAGTGCACGTCCACCTCGTCCTGGGCCTGGCGAAGCATTATTGCGGGCAGGAAGGTCTTAGCTAATGGATGGCGATGGAGGATAGGCAATGGTGCAACAGCCTGCATTTGGGAGGATCCGTGGATTCCGAGACCAAAATCTTTTAGGATAAGAGGTAACCCACCCTTTGAATGCAATATCCTTAAGGTCAAAGATCTCATCATTGGCAATCCAAGGCACTGGAAAGTTGATTTGCTCCAAACAATGTTTAACCCAGAAGATGTTCAAGCCATTCTATCAATACCCATTAGTGATTCTGGATGCGATGACAGACGAATATGGCACTACACCAGCAATGGGCAATTCTCGGTCAAGTCAACATATCACTTGGCTAAGGAAATACTAGATGAGTCTGGGAGAATGCAACAAGGAGAAACAAGTAACCATAATGAGAGAGATGTGATCTGGAAAATGCTTTGGGGACTACCTGTCCAAGGAAAAATTAAGCAATTTTTGTGGAAATGTTTGCACAATGCTATTCCTGTTATGGATAATTTGAGGGGCAGTGGACTACCGATGGACCCTTATTGCAAAAGGTACGGTGAAGAGGTGAAAACTGTGACTCATATGATGTTTAATTGTAAGGAAGCTAATATGGTGTGGGCGGTATCCCCTCTACGAATGAGACAAGACTAATGGGGAAAGGACCAGACATACGCAGAAAGATGGGTGGAAATTTTGACTACCCTCAAAGCAGCAGAGAATCCTGGTGATTATATGGCTTTAGCAACCGTAGTTGGATGGCATATTGGAAAAGCTCGCAATAAATGGAGCTTTGACAGTCAAATCACACCTCCTAACATCACGACAGATAGGGCGACTGCTTCATGGCTTGAATTTTTGGATGTGTAGAAGTTAACTCCTGTCAACCGGCCACTACGAAATTAGAGTACTTCACTGGCTACATGGACACTCCCAGAGCAAGGTAAAATTAAGATAAACGTGGATGCGGCCCTAAACCTAACCACACACCGGTCAAGCATAGGTATTATTGCTAGAAAAGAGGATGGTTCAGTGCTTGCTGTACAGGTCTTTCCTGGCATATTACATATCACCAACCCTCGAATCCTGGAAGCTATGGCTGTTAAAGAGGCACTTCGAGCGGCCCAAAGATGGGAGATGGAAGATGTTCTCATAGAAGGCGATTCTTTACAAGTGATGGAAGCCTTGTGCAATAAGAGCTGCTCATACTCAGATATAGAAGTCATTATTGACGATTATATTCATCTTCAATCCTTATTTTGCTCATGTGGCTTCTCATTTGTGAAACGTTCTGTAAACCTAGCTGCTCATCAAATAGCAAAATTTGGTTTATCTTTGGAAAATAATTGTACCTAGACTAATACTTGTCCAGAATGATTACAGTCTACTGTTTTGTTTGATTGTAGGCCTTTTGGTCACTTCTCTAATTAATAAAGTTGATCATTAATTTCTTGAAAAAAAAGGAGATAAATTCTAAATCTTTCTCTTTTTCCCACATGGCTATGGCAGCCAATATCTTTTCATAATCAATAGGCTGCGTGGGATTGGGGAAAGACTCGGGCAGATCGCGTCTGTCTCCATTGGAAATGGCACCCACAAAAATAGGTATCCCAGAGCCTCAAATTTGTGAATCATTGGTTTTCTCAATGATCATGTGTGCACGTTCCTTATCATCTTGCTTTTTTTACGTGTAATTATTTGATGTTATTGGAGTATTACGTGTTAAGTTTATGTAGCTGTTTATACAACATTTTATCAAATTATTCTATGTAGCTGTTTATACAATATTTTACCAAATTATTCGACAGAGGTTAAATGACCTGTCAAGCGAGGAAAAAGATCCTTCATGGTCTTTAGTTAAATAAAAAAGACATGTCGAGGGGACAACTAAATACCCTGTCAAGCAGGGTCCCAAGCTGTGTCCAAGGTTTAATAAAAAAGGCCCGTCAAGAAAAGAATCAACAAAGGCTTGTCGAAATCGTTAGGGCCTATCGAGTCCGTCGAGCAACTGGTTGCAGTTGATGGATTAAGTAGAGTATATTTAATATGTGGCAGCAAGTCAGCGAAAAAATACCCATTGAGAGGAGAAACTGACACATTCTCACATTGAAAGCATTTAGAAGTAGTTACCTAAAAAGAGACGCGCTCGCCCAGAATAACTGGAGGCAATTATAGGCATCCCATGTATGAGGAAATAAGGCATAAATTTTCCCACTTTCAAAGGAAATTGAAAGCGATTACTAGCTATTGGGAAGGAACACACCCAAGTGCCTACAAATAGGCTAGATCATGGAACATTGAAGGGACCTTCAACTAGGCAAATTGCCTAGCTTTTTGTTTTTATCTTTTTACTTGTACGATAATTTTCAATTCATTTAAGTTTTCTTGTAATTTCCATTTTCAGTCCTGTACTTTGAATTTTCAATTTGTAATTTTAGTTTATTGTTCTTATAATCGGTTCTAATTCTATAAAGTAATAAAATTCAATTGATTACTTTGATTCATTTCACTGTGTTTTTCTGGCGAAGTTTTGTCCCAATCAATTGGGATTAGTTACATGAATCATTTTACGTCATTCTGTTATATTAAGAGCCGCATCTTCAATTAATTTTAATAGATTAATATCTTTTCTTAATATAGCATCTCATGTCAATTAAAGTCTTTTTCTCCCCCTAGTTTTCATTACTCACGATCTTATCGCTTTTTCTTACTACTGTGTCAGCTGGTCTACGTTGTATATGTCCAAACCACCTTAATCTATTTTCTCTCAACTTGTCATCCATTAGTGCGATCCTACCATTTCATGAAATTTTTTATTCATAATTTTATTTTTTTTAGTTTTACTGCACATTCACTTTAATATTCTTATTTTCGTAATACTCACCTTAATCTATTTTCTCTCAACTTGTCATCAATTAGTGCGATCCTACCATTTCATGAATTTTTTTATTCATAATTTTATTTTTTTTAGTTTTACTACACATTCACTTTAATATTCTTATTTTCGTAATACTCATCTTATTTACGTGATCTTTTTTAATAATAAAATATTTTATCCCATATAAAATTGCTAGTCTAATAGTTGTCCTATAAAAAAAAATTTTAAAAAAAATTATAGATATCTATCAATCACATAAAACTTTGAAAGCGCTCGTTCACTTGAGCCAACCAACTTTGATTTTATGGGTTACATCATTTGCAATATCTCCATCTTTGTTAATAATCGAACCTAGATATTGAAAATATTAACTCTTATGTATTTTTTAGTTTTGAATATTTACTTTTTCTACCATTAATACTCTTATTACTATTAAAATTATATTCTATATATTCAATTTTATTCTAACTTACTCAAAACTCTTCTAATTCTAAAACTTTTCTCTACATTTCTAGGTCAACGTAACTCTACTCATAATTTCATCTATTAAGACAATATTATCAACAAACTAGTAGCGAGTAATATATAGAATAAAATTATATATGTGTGTACATATATTGTGCTTTTTAAGTTCAGTAAAGAGCAACTTGAGAAGTCTTGTGTAAATTTTAGAATAACTTTCATCCTTATTCAAGTTCATCTCACAAAGAGGAAAAATAAGAGACACAAAATATAGAAAAGAAGTCATAATGAAGATCCAAAAGCTGTTTCATTGAGTCATTTTTGTTAGATTTTACAGTTCTAATTTATTTTTACAATCTCTTAAACAAAACCCAATCGAATTGTATTTGGTTTCTTGAGTTGTTGATCTTATACGGTTGAAATAATGGTCTTGGCAACATCCTTTTGGGAAAAGGATTTAGTTTTCAAAAGTTTGGATCTAGATATCTCGCGTTGAAATAGTGTACAGTTTAGTGTCTGAGCGGTGAGACAGTTGCCAATTAATTTTCTATTTTTGCGTCCCATGTGTTTTGAAAGCTATAAATCAACCAAATTCGCACCAAATCGGATTCTGTTATCTATTATACTTCTTAAGGCTTTGTTTTTATAACAAGGCAACCCTATTGTGTGCATATGGATAACTAGTGGAGGTTTAAAGGTAAATAGGCTATAAAGAAAATCCTAGAGGCTATAGAGAATTAGCCGACGGCTACTCAAGAAAGAAAATCTAAATTGTAGTTTCAAGTTCAAGTCCTTGGTGAATTCCATGGGGGAAGGCACGTGCATTTAATGTTATGGTTATCAAACGAAGGAACGGTGCATTGTGGATTCGATAAGTTCAACTTCAGTCATCTGATTATGGATTCAATAGAGTTTATAAGTTAATTTTTGTTACTGTTCAAAATGTTAATACTTGATTTACCTAAAACTAGATTGGTCTTGTAGTTTTATCATATTTGGGATTTTTCATGTAAAAAGCTCGTAGTTCATTCTTGCATAGTTTGAGTTCAATTTTTGTGCTTGCAATTTTAATTTAATTTAGAGCTAAAGTTATCCAAGCATTATTCGCACACGTGCCTTTTCAATTGGTATCAAAGCAAGTTCATAGTTTTAAAATAAATAGTATCTTTTTTGTGAGTTTTAGCCATGGATTTTCTTAAAAAATAACATTCGGCTATATTGGCTAATTTCGTTATATTTGCACGTGCGAGATTACTTAAAAAACTTGGGACATTTGGAAATCACACATGAAGCCACAACTATCGTGAAATTTTCAAAACTTCAAAAACCCATTACCAATTTCAGAATTTAGACAATGGAATATTATGAGACCTTTGATGATTTTTATGCTAAATTAAGTGATATTTGTGATACCTCGTCCCTCATTGGTGGGAGATGAAAAATATATATGGCATATAATGAAACAAACGAGTTACTACTAATAACTTAGTTTAATCTTTTGGGCTGTGTTGTTAAGTTGTTTATTTAAGTTATTAGATTAGTGGTCCACTTAAATTGTTACAAATAGTATCAAAGCCAACCCTGACTCTGTGACAGTGTAAATAGATGAGAGGTTCTGGAGAGAGATAAATGCCTTAAGGTTGTATTCCTTCTGTACACTTATAGGTTGCCTTATGTCTGCTAGTGGACTGGTATTCACATTTCAACTAAAAAAAAAAAACTTAGGCCACGCGATAAGTGCGTCGCGTATTTAAGTGAGAAATATTGTGATACCCTCTCCCACATCGATGGGAGATAAAAAAACATATCTGTTATATAATGAAACGAGTGAGCTACAAGTAATAACTTGGCTTAAGTTTTTGGGCTGTGCTGTTAGGCACTTTATTTAAGTTATTAAGTCAATGGTCCACTTAGATTATTATAATATTATAAATTTTAATTTTTAATTTTGAAAAAATTATTTTAAAATCCTGAATTAATTTGGGAAAAAGTTTTAGTCCCGGCTTTGTCTAGGCCAGTTTACGCGCAACTCGACTAATTCTTAGAGAACCAATCTCACCGCTCACTTGCGGAGATCTTAATTAAAGTTGAGACAAAATCTCGTATAAACTAATTCCCAAAAAATTGATAACACCTAAAAAGTTTTAAACTTGAGACCTAGAGAGAACAAACCCCTAAGTTCCAAGTGTCGACCACCAAGCCAAATACCAGGGCAGCTTGATCATTTCACGGCCTTGGGCAAGATTTGAAATTAAGAATATTATTTTTAATGTAGTTTTATATTTTATTGTTTAACCCACTTTTTCAATTTTTGAAATGCCAAATTATTAGTCAAACTTTTTAAAGTAGTTTTTAAATATATTTTTCGTAGTTGATAACAATTCTAATCAACTTAATCTTTCACCTGACATATGCGATTCAAATACAAAATTTTATTAATTTTAAATGGCCTAGACTATTTTATATGTAGAGCCTAATAAATAATATACATTTAAAAAAATCTCAATGAAAATTATTTATGAAGCTCATGTAGAACAGTTTATATCAAAAAAAGGTCTTCTTATACCTAATAAATAATTTTTTTTTTCTAGACTTTGTCGATGCGAATTATTTTTAAAACTAACATATAATTATATTTATAATAAATAATTTTTAAATTTAGAATCTCGTCGAAGTTGGGAGTCCTAAGCAATCGCCTAATTGGCTTAACAATTTAGAGTCGAAGTTGGGAGTCCTAAGCAATCGCCTAATTGGCTTAACAATTTAGAATCTCGTCGCGTAGCTTCTTCATAAAGGATTTTATCTAAATTAGAATTACTAACATTTTATCTTAGAATTACCATGCCATAAAAAATATTTAGTAGACTAGCAATGCTATTAATTGAAAAAATATGTTAAAAAACTTGATTATGAAAATATAATTAATACTTTTTCATCATGGAAACTAAAATAAAAAATAAAAATATTAAATATAAAAAGCATTCATTTTAATATCTCGCCGACCTTCAAAATTATTAGGCCGCCATTGTCATTTACAAGTATAGAGTCTATAGACCATGTGGGTATTTGTTTTCACTGAATTTATGATAAAAAAAATAGTGTAAATTACTAATACATCTTTCAAGGTATTGACCAAATACAATAAAACATCTGATGTATTAAAAATTATACATTGCTCATTAAAATTTAAATTCGCATAACAAATAGACCTCTCCGTGAGTCAACCGTTACATTAACTAACAGATTTTGATGCTGTAAGCTATTAATTTATTTTAAATTCTCAAACTACCCT
>JAOTRH010168604.1:0-12504 GCA_034768845.1 Heliamphora exappendiculata
AAACGTGTAGGTAAAACCAAGCCACAATCTCGAACTCGCGACTCCAGTACACCCACCAAAACATAAAACATTCAGCCAAGGACACCCGTCTCTTATGTCACCATACAAGTACCACCGAAACGCCACTATTTGAACATGAAAGGAACTATAAGCAATTTGAACAAAACGAACCTCACTCACCAACTCTAAACCATGCGACACCATCCTATCCCTTGCCCCTAAGAGTAAAATAACGTCACCATCTCTAGATCTTATGTCATGTCACATATTACTAGCATCGTCCTCTTATGGGCCCCTCATACCAACACGTCATCCCAAGACGACCGAGTCGGCCACACCAACAGCGTCTATACTATGCTCCACAAACTTCACGCACTCACATTTTTACTAAACACTATGTATTCCACGTAATCCCTTACTCTTGAGAACGACGACCCGTGTCACAAAACTCTTCTCTGTGAAACTTCCCAAACAACCTCGAACCTTCATTCATCACATCACAACTACTATCTATAAACACCTCCTCTTACGTACACACACATCACTCGACAACCAACCTATTGATAACATCTTCAATTTACACATGCTTTCCACATACGCTTTTGACTTTTTATTAAGAATCATATCTCAACACCACGCCATAAGGAAAACATAAGGGTCCGTAATCCAACCTTTAAAATCACAAAATACCACGATAGTTATTAGCAACACCCCTTAGGGTAAGGAATACTCCCAACGACGTGCCTAAGCACAGACTTTCTAACACACTTTATGCCGGAGATTATTACGCTCCCGTCCACTATGCTCCCGTCCATACCCAATCTCAGGGTACACGGCTCATGACACAGCACGGTTCAAGACATAGCACAACTTATGACGTACATAATCCTTAACGAGCCTAAAACCACACCTCATATCCATCCATAACCAACAACCTCAAGGGGTTTCAAACAATCTATCATACTTGTCCGTCAAACCACTAGTAGTTCAACACATAATGAACAACTAACTACGGCTACCCTCGACTCACATGGATACAACATACTCCGAACAGTCACTGCTCATTTCTTGAACTTACGCCCACCATAATTACTAACCACCAGGTCGCACTCCCACAACCTACACCACCATCCAAACCATAACTCACCTTAGCCTCACAGGCATAACTTTTACCACAAGAGCATCACAACACCCCACTAGATTAAACTCAACTTAACCTCCCAGTGTCAAGCTTTACATTACCCAACACCTAATCACATCACACCAACATATATTCACATACCGAGGGAAAGCCCCAGAGCAACGCGACAATCCGGGCATCTAATTCGGATTTCTCATAAAAAGAACGTCGGTCAAATGCTTTTTTATTTTGAACCCCAAAATAGTTGATCGGACGCCATATGGCATGCCACATCACCCCAAAACTTAACCCTCCAGGCTTACATAAACACATAACATACGCAACGCAATTCAACCACAAACCCAAGTAAGCACACAATTCATGCTGTGTAGTGGTGCCTAATGTCATAAAAAAGTCACATCTATAGGTCATCGTTATTCCCACGACACCTAGGTATTCGAACCTAGAGCTCTGATACCATTCTGTCATGCCCGAACCTCAGGGACCCGTGAACCAACCCCAAACCTTTCTCCTAATTATCATCATTTACGACTTTTGTTTACCACATAATTAGAGTCCTAATTATATAAGAACTTCTCTTAAAACAACTATTTCCTAACACATGTAAAATTTACAATAAAGGCTTGAAATCTCAAAAAAATTTCGTTTGCAATCATAATATCTTTGATTACAGTTCTCCATTTTGACTTACGTACAACCATAATGCAAAAATATAAATAAACACAAAGTCTTCCCTATAATCTTCCCCAAAGCATCCACTGCCCAGGGTACCGTCCCTGATCTTCAGAACCTGAAATGTTTTGGTAAACATACATGAGCCGAAGCTCGTAGTATGTAGATTAACTCAGACGTAATGCATGATTTGTGAGTGGTGATGGGTGCAACCAGAATAAAAATGCACATTCCATAAATTTGTTATTTATTTTCACACATACACACCTACGCACGTCAAGTTATTCATTTATTAAGCCTTTTTCAACATATTCTTTTCTTTCACGTTTATTCTCGTTTTTCAGTTTTTCACCAAAAACTAAATAACATTTTCATTACCCTGTTTATCACAAAAACCGTATCACAAATAATTTATCACAATTAATGAACCGATATCGGGTGCAGTTTATAGAAATCCCTCCCTATTATTCCAATAGGCTACGCGAAGCCATTGGTTAATAGATAGCTCTATAACTCACCACGATATAACACCACGCTTCGGGGCTAACCCGTGGGCACGTGGTCCCCATCTTACGCAAGTTTTCGGTCTTTCACCGCGGACCCGTCAGACCAACTTAATCCACATTAATCCATACGGTTCATTATTTGTTCATTTTTCACAAAAGTTTGGGAGTCCAACCCACAACTGGTTCCTCTCCCCAAATATTTTCTCATAATACCTCTTTTCAATTTTTACATTTCAACTTCTCATCTCATTTCCAATCAAGTCTTATTTTAAGATTCCATTCTTTCTTTCAATTCAAATGCCATCATAAAGTTCAACACATAATTTCTTGTAATCACATTCCAATTGTCAACTCCATGAAATGCCAACGCATAATTAACTCACACATGATCATGTCATTTAAAATAAACAGAATGCACCCATCATATACATATACATGTATATACAAATTAAAATCCATGTTTTCTCTCTAAAACATAAACTCTTAAAACCTTCGTCACATGTCAAAACTTATTTTCATCACAACACCTCCAATCGGTATGATACTAGAATCCCAATCCAAGTGTGGTAAAGTAGGTATATTCATAGCCCAAGAGATAAAAAATTCGATGAAAATACTCTATATTTATGAAAATATACTTTTTCAAAGCGTTTGACCAAAATCGCGTGAAAAAAAGTTAAAAAATTTTGATATACCCTCACTATTTTAGTCATAACTATTTCTAAAAAATGAATTGTTTTGTGAGAGTAGTCTTGTTGGAAAGAGGGCTTTCGGGGCTTCGATTTGAGTACAACAACGACCTGATTCGGAGTCTGGATGAGGGAGATATGATCGAACAAAGTTAGCCCTGCCCAGTCAATCCGCTCGAGCGGACGTCGGGCGCTCGAGCGCCCAACTCTCTGCCAGTTGAGCGCTCGAGCAAACATGGATCCTCTCGAGCGTGCTGTCGGCCGAGAAAACCCCAGTTTGCCCCTGTTTTGAGTTTCTAACTTCAAAACCCTTAATCCTTCATCTAATATCTCTCAAATCTCAATTTTCATCCCAAAAACATTGAATTCAAGTTTCATAAACCCTTTTTATGAAATAATTTCTCAAATCATGGTTTATTACTTCTCAAAAACACAAATCTTCGTGAAAACCCACATCAACTCCCATATAACTCTATCAATCCTTCAATTTATGCATGAAATCTACAATATTTTACTCATATAATCAAAATATCAACTCAAATCAACACACGCATGCGAGAGAATCTAGATCCTACCTCGGATTTGCTCAAAAGCTTGAAATTCTTTCAGATCTCTCCATCTAGGGTTTGGATTGAGAAAACTCTTAACTTCTTGGTGCTCCACCTCCCACCTCCTAGCTCCATAGCTTGATTTCTACCCTTGGCTCTTCCCAATTTAGCTCCAAAGCTTCAACTTGAGGGGTGGAGGGTTAGGGTTTCATGAGGGGTCTTGGGCTTCCCTCTCTAGAAAGGGAAGAAGAAGAGAAGAGGGAAAGGGAGATGTGAGAGGGTATCACGTGGGTCTGGGGCATGGGCACATACATATATACAAACTCCCAAATTTTCTCCAACCTTCGAGATTATTCCAAAAATTTTCCCAATAGCCCGCTCGAGCGATGACCCCTGAACTGAATTCTGTAAAACTTAAATTTTCACTCAATCCTCCAACTTTGTTCACATTATAATATTTGAATCTCTCCACTAACACAATCATAATAATATCATTCATCACCGTGTACTTTAATTTCACCTTCACATATTATTAATTCAACCTTTAACGAGCAAAAATTTAATAGCCCTCATGCCCAAATTTATTTTGGTCTCTTTTCATACCTAAAATATGAAAAATAAAATAAACATGTACCGGGTCTGTACAACTTTCCTCCATTTGGGAATTTCGTCCCCAAAATTCGTCTTCAGTCACACCAAACCTTCCTTCAATCTTAGTATCTGTTCTCATACTTCACTAGTCGTTCGAACTACGTAGCATCTTTCTTAGTCCATAATCCTGATTGTTCTTTCGAAACGATATAACTCAAGGATGTAAACACGCCTCTAGTCCCGAAATTGTCACACTACCATTAGGCTTTATTTTCGAACACCATTATTTCACAATTAGGAGAATTATTCATATTCAACGAATTTTACTCATACCAGGTTTGATCAATCTTAAACGGTTCATCGTTTAACACAATACCAATTCATACCCAAAATTAACACCAGAGCTAGAATCAATCACTCCCTTATTAACTACTAACTATCCATCTATTATCACCATCTCACATCACATACACGCTCCCTAAGACTAAACATACATAACAATAGCATTATACGTCATAGGTTTTACTACTGTTAATATCCTCCAATCTTCGTCAACCCATAGCCAAATTCACAGTTGTAAACCAAGGACTACTCCTCCAACCCAAACACATGTTGCCAAACTCGGGCGTTGGTCACTTGGGTTACGCAGATTACCCCCAAAATCGCTCATACCTTGAGTAGTTGTCAATGAAACTGATGAAGTACTCAATGCCACCTCTAGCCCGGATAATCATAGGACCACACACATCAGAGCAAATTAGTTCTAACGATTTTTTAGCTCTAAAGCCTTTCGCCGAGAAGGGCCTATTGGTCATTTTACCCTCTAAGCAAGACTCATAGACTGAAAGTGCCTCCACTCCCAATGAACTCAAAGGTCCATCCTCTACCAGTCTATTTATCCTTTTAAGATTAACATGACACAAGCGTAAGCGCCAAAGAAACGTTTGGTTCATTGAAAATGATCATTTCTCTTATATGGTAAATTAGATGTATTATTCAATTCAATCAGTTGCAGTATAAGAGAGATTGAAGTAATAATATAAAGATCATCTACCAATGTACCAGAATAGATAACCCGTTTATTATCCATAATAACTACAGAGTTATTTAAATAAATCAAATATCCGTCTTTAACTAATCTAGAAACGAAAACTAAGTTCCTTCTAATGAAAGATACATAAAGACAATATCTCAATATTAAAACCTGATCCTTACTAAAACTGAGATTAATATCTCCCATTGCAACTACTGTCACTGTGACGGGCCTTCCGGGCACGTCAAGACATACATGAGTATAATTAAGAAAAATATTCTAGCCTTTCATTCATAGTTACATATAATAAATACTACATCACTAAGAGTTCTGAAACATTCAAAATACATAGCGATTACAGTTTTACAAAAGATTAAACAAAAGCTACAACAAACCCGTGAAAACTGAACAAAAAGAACAAAAGGGTGAACTTTAAATTCTTCAACTAGTATTGTCGGGGTTGGCTGGCCCTTGTCACTCACCTTGTTCTTCAAAACATTCTTCTCCTTCGGGTGCAACTTCCACAAATAGTTCTCCCTCCTCACCTGTGGCACGAATGTCATGAACCAAAACCCATAAGCAAACTCTCTAAACCTTCTAACCAAACTCACAATAAAATATTCTACAACGCATATCATATAACACCTAGTACAATTTATAGTCAAGAAGGCAGACAAATTTTACAATTACGATCAGGCAATATATATAAGAACAAGTATACAGGTGCGTGATGCAATACAGAGAACAAGTATAACACCTAAGCTCGGTTCTCACTCTAACTTAGAGTTTTTGTGTCTGCAATACAGAGTGGTCAAAATCTGACACTCTTTAGTAAAAATTGTGTATCTCGAGTTCTACCCAATAAAATCTCTTTAAACCAATTTTATATGAAAGATAACTTAAAAATATAGATCTAGACATAAAAATCATACTTTGATCATATTTCTACAATTAGTTATGATAGTTCAAAGTTCGTGACAGAAAGTTGAAAAACAAAAAAAATCAAGCCCTTTAGGGTTTTGGTGCCTAAGCTCAAGATATGTTTAGAATTAATTTATTTTCTTTGCATGCATGTAATCTATACATATATATATATATATCTAAGTTCTAGAACGCTATTAAACTAAAAAATAATCATATGCAAGCATATTCAACAATAGATCAAGGGTAAATTACACTAACGTCCCCTAGTGTTTTGGTCAAATACAATGAACCCTACCTTTTTAGACAAATTACACTGGCACCCCTTAGTAATTAACACCGTTAACAAAATTGTTTAAAAAACAAATTTACCCTCGATCATTAATACTCTAACAGTTTCCTCTTCTGCACAGTGGTGGCGTGGATCTCAGTGACTTAAAGTTTTTTGTATTTAATATGAGTTTTACATGATATATCTCGATGAATAAATTACAAAAAAATTATTTTCTTAATAAAAAAATTATATTATTTTGAAAAACATATAAATATATTTGTAACTAATAAGAAGAAAAATAAAAAAAAATAGTAAGTAAAAAGCACAAAGAAAACTAAGCTATTAAATAAAATTGAATATGATTTTTTAGGATTTAAAGTTAATCAAGTCTTAGGTCTCGTTTGTCAATTTAGTTTTAAGCTTAGTTTTTTACTTAAAATTACTTTAAGTCAAATAAACAAAAATTTCTTTTGATAAATCATTAAAAGACTTAAAACTTGAAAGCAATAAGCAAAAAAATTTTGATTTAAAGTCACTTTCAACCGAAAGATAAAAGATAAAAGTCAAAAATCTTCAAGTCAAAAACATTTATTTAATTTCTAAATTTTTTTTACATAACTTTACAATCAATATATATATATAGTCTGATAAATTTTGTCAAATAAATTCTAAAAATATACATTTTTAAAAAAATAGATGTGATATTTTAAAAAATATATAAAAGTATTATAGGAAAAAAACAAAAGTCTAAAAGTCAAAATAAATTCAAAAAGTAAAGATTAAAAAAATGAGATTTAAATTAATTTTTGACTTTAAACAAAAAAAAAAGTCTCATTTTAAATCGGTTGCCAAACGAGAATTTAAATATCAAATAGGGTTCATCACCTTTCCTTCGCTTAGCTATAAGCCTGTAACCCCAAATTTCAAAAGCTTCTCAATGTTCTCTCATACTCCACTTCATAGACCATGGCAAAGCCAGCGGCATCCATGGCAGTGGAG
The DNA here is from genome assembly GCA_034768845.1 of Heliamphora exappendiculata. Classification (NCBI taxonomy): domain Eukaryota; kingdom Viridiplantae; phylum Streptophyta; class Magnoliopsida; order Ericales; family Sarraceniaceae; genus Heliamphora; species Heliamphora exappendiculata. The sequence goes on from JAOTRH010168604.1 coordinate 7,375, forward strand.
GAAGAGATACCAGAAATCGCGGTGGAAGAAGAGAAGAGAAAGAAGAAGAATAAGAAGAAAGAGAAGATACGCGTGAAGGTCGAAACTTTCAGTGAACACCCCGACAAGATCTCCCATCTCGTCGGCTACGCCCCCTCCGGCTTCGATCCTCTCAGGCACCAAGACGACGACGACGGAGAAGAATCACCGCTGCCACCGCTGCCCAAGGTTAGGGTTTTCAGGCACGAGAAGCGGACCAACCGGTTGCAGCTCGTCGTCACCCCCAATGGGTCGCAAGTCAATTTTGTTGGCACCAACTATATACACACAACCACCACTTTGCACGTCATTTATCTCGATTGACAACGTTCACTAGCCTTTTGACGATCTAATGCCGCTAGTAAACGGCTTCGATCGCCGTTAAATTACTCTCGCGAATTCAAATCAAAGAATTATTATTTTATAAACTAAAAAAAAAGAAATAGATTTATGTGCTGAGGGGAAAATGGGAATGAAATTTCATGTAATTAACGGCACAAATGGCAACCCTAACGATTTGGGTTAGTATGTAATAGCATTTCAGCCTATAAGAGAGGTCATGTAATTTGTTCAAAATGGTGGGGTTGACTGTATTTGACCAAAATCTCATAGGAGGTCATTGTAATTTACCCATAGACCAAACATGAACAGTTCCTATCCTGCCATCATAGCGCCTTTTTGTGTGAGATTTTGTTTCTTATTCTTAGATGTGTTTTTAGAGATGGCTTGAGGAATATTTTGTCAGAGAATGACATAGGGTTTTAAAAAATTTACTTACTTGTTTGGTTGTTCTCGTATGGACTTGGCTTTAATGTAGTTTCCTTGAATTTTTCTTCATTTTTCTCCTTCTTTCTTCTTCTTTCTCTCCCTCACTTTTAAGAATGCTTAAGACTACATAATCTAGCCCCTCTCTCTCTATATTGCCAAAACTGAGTAAGAGAAGAAGGGGTGTTTAGCTTGCTTATATAGGCAAGGTTGTGGTGGGTTTAATAATTAATGTGTATGAAAAGAAATTTAATTATCCTAATTCTAACTGATTGCATAAAAGGTGGAGTCATTTTATGAAAGTTCAGATGGGAAAGTCGGCTACGGCAGGTTTGGGGAGGCTCAAAATATTATTTTGCCTTAATTTGGGGTTTAAGTTGTGTTTTGGTACCATTCTATGTGAGAAAATGCCTAAAATATTAATTTTTTGTATCTTTTTGGTATCCTGGCCTACTAAAACCTATTATTTTAGTGTGCTTATGATCCATTTGGTATTCCCATGAATTATCATAATTTCTACAATAATTAATTAAATAAGTGTAGATTTTTATGTCAAATTAAGCTAGTTTAACAAAAATTAATTTTTGAACTTATTTATTGTGTAAGAATTTTAAATAATGATTTGTTTGCTTTTGTTAACTTGTATTATTATATTATTACGTTTATTACTTGTTTAAAAAATTTTGGATCATAATGATAGTCAATTTGTACAATTTTTTCTCATTTTTTGAGCTAAAAAGTCAAAAAGTAAACTTTTTATGCACTAATCCCAATGTGGCTAGCCATGCAAGAGAATTTTTGTTATTTTTGTTGTTATTTAATTGTGTCTAAATATCTAATTTTGGGTGTCAATGTATCAAAATTTAGGGTTTTAACACTTTTTGCTGTACCATGAGCAAAATGGTCATTTTACCTTAATTATGAAAAATTTTAATTTTTAATTTAATATTTCATGTTATTTATTTAATTTAGGATGCTGAGAGTCTTCTCTGAGTATTAGGGATTTTCCTCTAAGCATTTCGTCTCTTTAGGATTTCTGGATCGAATTAGGGTTTCGAGTAGAGTTAGGATTTTCATCCTTTTAGCGACCTAAGATCTCGTCAGCTAACCGTCGCTAATACTAGGGTTTGAGCCGGGTCGCAATAGTCACCTTTGAATTATTACCTATACGTAGGTAAATCTTCCAATTATTAAGTTGTCGGGTTTCTTAGAACCCCTGCAATGAATTGTAGACATGATTAGTAGCTCACATCTCTGCACACTAGGTACCGCTAGATAACGCTGCTAAACATGTTTCTACAACTAGTGAACAGAAATTACTTGGTCGATTTTGCCTTATGAGAAAATTGGACATTATTTTTTCTAGTGTCGTGTTTAGTTATAGTGAAAACATCTGCCTTTTGGCTTTTTCACACTGGTTCGTGGCCCACTAACTACCCTAAAAATCGTGTCATCCTATTTCTGAATCTTTTTCTTCTTCAGGCCTTTCGGTCCAGAAGAAGATTCTTTTTCAAAAACAAACACATTTCCTAGCACTAAAGAAATACCCTTGATAGTTAAAACTATATCCAATTTACATTTTCAGTCAACAAAATTCAATCTCGTTAGTTTGTTTTCTTTGAGAATGGTCGCGAGTGAATTGAAAATTATTTTAATATGAGAATCACATAATTAAAATAACCATTAATTATGGCTAGCAAAATTTTAAATTTATTTTAAAATTGGTTACCTCTACCATTTAAAAAGAAATTCGCTAGTTGCTTGGTATCCTGTGAATACCATGCCTCGATGGGAGGATATCTACTATCCATCGTTTGTCTAGACAGGTCAATTCCTATTAATTTTACTATCTAGGCAACAGATCATGCTAAGTAAAATTAAATAGCTAACATAGTTTCGGTCCAGTAAATAATAGCACTGACTCAGATGGAGAGAATATTGTTGTTTACAGCTAAATGTTAACTACCACCTAATTTTAACTCAATCACTTCGCAATAAACTCTTTCGATGGAGAAGTGATCCACACTAATATTATCTAGAATTATCCCTAAAGGAGATTTGTACTGGCAATGCCGCAATTAATTCTGTTCGATGGAGAGGAAAGCTTTACTGCCAACACACAGAATTAATTACATCGCATACGAACTAGTGATGGAGACCGCAGAATTTATGTGTGAATAAATTTCTTCTCACTTAGATTTTTAAAATATGTTTGAGAGTTATAAAAAATCGTTTAATTAAAATAAATTTATTAATCTCAAAAAACACACGATCCAAAATATTCTAAAATATCTTTTCGTGTACACGATCCAAAAGATTTCGATTTATCAAACCATCTTTTTGTGTTTTAATGTGTAACAAATAAATTTATCAATAAATGCATAATTTGTTTTTTACTTTACAGTTAAGGTATTGAATAAAGGCATTCAAGTATTTTATTTTTAAGTTACACATTTTTAAAAAAATAATAATTTATTAAAATTAAATATTTTTTTCTTTAATTAATTAAAATTGTGAAATTAATTTTTACATTTTTTTAAGATATTCAATTTATTAAAAAATCATCTTAAACATGTTATTTTGTAAAAAATAAAATATCAAAATTTTTTTAATTTAATTAAAATTTTTAATTTTATTTTTCTTTACAAAGTATTAATTAAAACATAGTTTTTGCAAATTAATTAAATTAAATAGAAAATATAAAATTAATATTTATCATCCACGCAGTTTATATAAATAAACAAACAAAATAAATATAGCACAATTTTATGATCGAAGTGAAACTCTATCGAGTTTCAAGTTCAAATATGCAGATAAGTTTTCAGTCTTTCAATTATTGCAGAAAGCCGCTTATTCTTCTTAGAATTCAATTCGGAAACATCCACTAATAGTATTATAGATATACAACATATTTGGATCAAAATTTATCAGAAAACAACCGCCAAAAGTCCCAAACATCAACCACCACCATCGGCTACTTCTGCACCGTCGCCGCTGCAGTAGCCGCCCCTTCCCAGAGCTTTTGCTGCTTCATTTGAGCTCCATTTTCGATCCCATTTTTTCTAAAAAATAGCTTACAAAATATACTATTTATTTGTAAATTTTGGTTTGAAAACAGCTCAAAAATAGATTTTGATAGCCGTCGAAGCACCACCGCCGCTGCGTCGTGCCACCCTTGTTGCCGCTAACTTTTTGAGGCCGTTCCAGCCTCATTCGAGCTCCATTTTTGTTCCTATTTTTTAAAAACGTAGCTTACAAGATATACAATTTTTCTGTTAAAAAACCCGGTGCAAAACAGCCCAAAAAACAGGCTTCGATGGCCTGAGAAGCCGTTGCGCTGCACAGCCCAATGCTGCCCCTGTTGCTTCAATTGTTTTGGTTTTTTCTGTGGTGGATTTGGCTCCCGTTTTGCACTGTTTTTAGCATTGATATCTAGTAATACAATGCTCTAAAAATGCCTCAAAAATAGTCCCAAAAATCATAAAAAACGGCCTCAAACAGCCCCTAAATCGTCGCTACCTGCCGTCGCCTTGCGATAGTTTTGCCTCGTTTTCTGTGGCTATTTTTCTCCAATTTTAGACTATTTTCAGATATGTTTTATTACTATTTTATGCCTAAAAATATATTTTAAAATAGTTTTGAAAACACCCCAAAAAACCACCGAAAAATGGCCCGAACCGCCACCGCCGTCGAACTGTTTTTCTTCTTCTTTTCATGTTTTTAGAAACTATTTTATTGCTATTTTTTTATGCCTAAAACTGCAGAAATATTGTCGAAAAAACTTGTCACAAAAAATATAGAAAAACCACTGCGATCCGTGGCTCGAACCACCCGAAACCACTGTAGGTGCCGTCGGTTATGTCGTCGCCTGTTCTTCGGGTTCTTGAACATTCAAATCTGTTATTAAATATTCTAAATAATATTTAAAAATAAATAAAAACTTTCACATCAAAAACCTATGTCCCAAAAGCTCACAGTCGAACTAAACAAATTTAAAATATCACGATCAACCCTGTTAATTAAAAAAAATTGGTATATTACACCTACACTCTCTGTATTTAAAGATTATATCATTGACACCCTCTCTATTCTCTGAAATATCACTACACCCTTTAATATTTTTATTTTTATAACACTTAGGTCCAAAAGTTAACTTTTGGACCTAAGTTAACTTTTTCGTCAACTTTTGAACGGAAAATACTGTTTCAAGAGTGTTTTCAATGTTTTTAGTTCTTTTAATTACAAAATATTATTTAAAAAATAACTAAACACAAAAATAAGTAAAATAAAAACATAAAATTTAATTTATTAATTTATTTTTATTTTTAAGTTTTTAATTTTGATAAA
>JAOTRH010168614.1:0-44041 GCA_034768845.1 Heliamphora exappendiculata
TTGATGATAAGTGAAATGTTATGAACAAAAAAAATGGCTCAAATTCGTACTTAGATGGATCTGAGTATTTTTCACCACGTGGCTAAATAAACCAATATCCATGTATTGTAAAAAAAAAATAGAGTCAATGTACGATACAAAAATTGCCTAGAATAAAGTTTCCTTTATCAGACGATTGGTGAATCTGAAATACAAAGACAGTCGAAGTGTAGTCGAGCACCTAAGTGACTTTTAGTAGTTGATCAATCAGCTGACTACCATGAAGATGGTTCTGGATGACGAGTTGCAGGCCTTACTTCTTTTGAGTTCCTTGCCAGACAGTTGAGAAACATTGGTTGTGACAATTAGTAACGCAGCACCGAACGGTAAAGTCACCATTGATATGATAAAGAACAACATGTTCAATGAGGAAGTGAGATGGAAAGAGCAGCAAAACACGGCTAAATCACATGCCTTGGTCACAGATAAGAGTGGGAGGAGTACAAGCAAGAATCTTCCAATAGCGACAGGCCAAGAAGCAAGTTAAGAGGGAAATCTCAATCCAGGAAGGAGATTAAATACTTCTGTTGCGACAAAATAGGGCACATGAAAAAGGAATGCAGAAAATTAAAAAAGGGATAAAAAACAGGGCAAGTTTAACGATAAGAATGATCAGAAAGATACAGCTGCAACAGCTTTAAAAGAAGGCGAGACCATCATTGTTTGTTATGACGAGTATATTGGGATCACTAGACAGGACTCCAATTTGGGTGATTGACTCGGGTGCTTCCTTCCATGTCATCGCACAAAAGGAATACTTCATGACTTATACAGCTGACAATTTTGGTTACGTCAGAATGGGTAATAAAAGTATATTCGACATAGTGGGAAAGGGAGATGTTAGTCTAGAGACCACTACAGGATGCAATTTAGTACTTAAAAACGTCAAACATGTGCTAGAGATCGAGTTTAATCTCATATCCACCGGTCAGTTGGATGATGAAGGCTATAAGAATCACTTTGGGGATGGAAAGTGGAAACTCACCAAAGGGTCCCTAATTGTTGCAAAGAGAAAGAAGACATCCAATCTCTACACCTTGGAGGCAAAGCTTAGTAAAGGAGTGATCAGCACAGTTGAGTAGGACGCCACCACCTTGCAGTGGTACAAACGGTTCGGACACATGAGTGAGAAAGGCATGCAAGTGTAAGCCAGGAGAGAGTTTCTACCTGAGGTAAAGGGTACTTGTTTCAAAATTTGCATCTATTATTTAGTTGGCAAACAACACAGAATTTGGTACAATAGACTTTCTGCATCTAGGAAGTCAGATATCCTAGACTTAGTACATTCTAATGTTTGTGTTCGTATGAATATTGCTATTATGGGTGGTGCTAGATATTATTTTGATGTCTGTGGTCCTATGAATATTGCTATTATGGGTGGTGCTAAATATTTTGTTATATTTATTAATGACCACTCACGGAAGGTTTGGACATATGCTTTAAGGACTAAAGACTTTGTGCTAGATGCGTTCAAGTAGTTTCAGGCTAGTGTAGAAAGACAAATAGGAAGATCATTGAAGTGCATCCGAACTGACAATGGTGTTGAGTATCGAGGACCGTTTCAATAGTATTGTTAGATTAATGGCATTAGATATGAGATGATCATCCCTAAGACACCAAGACAGAATGGAATGGAAAAAGGGATGAACAAGACAATCATGGAAAGAGTCAGATGTATGTTGTCACATGCAAAATTATCGAAGACTTTTTGGGGCGAGGCAATGAGAACAATAATCGATCTGATAAATTTATCTCTATCAGCTCCACTTGAGGGCGATGCACTAGACAGAATATGGACGGGAAAAGAGATCTTTTACGAGCACTTGAAGGTATTTAGGTGCAGAGCATTTGTTCACATACCTTGAGATAAAAGGTCAAAGATTGACGAAAAATCAAAACAATACATTTTTCTAGGGTACGGTCGAGAAGAGTTTGAGTATAGACTTTGGGATCCTGTTGACAAGAAGATCATTAGAAACACATACGTCATCTTCTTTGAGGATGAAACCATAGAAAACATGAACAAAAAAAAATGAACAAACTACATAGGCATAATATCCGATCGATATAGATCCAGTCCTTTCACCTACTGTGCATAACAATGACGGGGGAGACGCACATGATAATGCAAATATTGATGAGGATATGCCTACAACTAACAGTATAGTCCCAGAAGAGCAGATAGAGCGAGCTCACATTGATCCTCCAATAGAGCCATAGTTAAAAAGGTCTACTAGGGAGCGTCAAGCCTCTAAAAGATATCCACCTACTGAATATTTAATGCTCACAGATGGAGGAGAGTCAAATTATTATTAGAAAGCAGTTGAACATAAATAGAAGAATGAGTGGATGAAAGCCACGTAAGAATAGATGAAATTCTTACAAGAGAATCAGACACATGACCTAGTAAAGCTGCTCAAAGGCAAAAGAACATTGAAAAATAAATGGATTTACAGATTGAAAATAGAAGAAGGCAAGATTAGTTGTGAAGGGATTCAGTAAGAAGAAATGTACTGACTTTGAAGAAATCTTCTCACTTGTTGTGAAGATGACATCCATTTGGATAGTTCACGGGTTAGCTATAAGTTTTGATTTGGAGATTAAGTAGATGGACGTGAAAATAGCCTTCCTACACGACGACTTAGAGGAAGAGATTTATATTAAGCAGCCAAATGGGTTCAAAGTTAATGGCAAGAAGAATCTAGTGTGCAAGCTAAAGAAGAGTCTGTATGGGTTGAAGCAGGCACCCCGACAGTGGTACAAGAAATTTAATAAGTTCATGGCTGAACACGAGTTCAAGAAGATCGCTTCAGACCATTATGTGTTCCTAAAGAAATTTACAGGAGGTGACTTCATTTTATTGCTGCTATACGTGGACAATATATTGATCATCGGTCATGACATGAGCAAGATTCAGTAACTTAAAGTGGAGTTGAGCAAATCCTTTGTAATGAAGGGTTTGGGACCGGCTAAGCAGATACTTTGCACGAAAAACACCCGGGACAGAAAGAATCATAAACTATGGCTCTCACAGGAGAGGTATATTAAAAAAGTATTTCAGATGTTCAACATGAACAAGGTTAAACCTGTAAGTACTCCACTTACTAGTCATTTTAGACTCAGTTTACAATAAAGTCCAGCAAGTGAGAAAGACATGGCAAAGATGAAAAAGGTTCCTTATTCGTCCGTAGTTGAGAGTCTAATGTATGGAATGGTGTGTACAAGGACAGACATAGTATATACAGTTGGCGTAGTTAGCAGATTTCTGTCAAATTCGAGAAGGGGTCACTCCGAGAATGGGCCACTGGGAAGCAGTGAAGTAGATCTTTCAGTACCTTAAGGGTGCTTCTAGAGTTTATTTATGCTTTGGTCAGGGAAAGCTTGAGTTTGATGGTCTCACAAATGCTGACATGGAAGGACATATCGATTATAGAAAATCTACATCAGGTTACATGTTTACATTTGCAAGTAGAGCTATATCTTGGCAGAGCAAATTACAGAAGTGTGTTGTACTATCCACCACAGAGGCTGAGAATATTGCAGTAGCAAAAGGCTGCAAGGAGATGTTGTGGATGAAGAGGTTACTACAAGAGTTGGGGTTGACACAGGAGAAGTATGCACTTTTTTTGTGACAACCAAAGTGCTATTTATTTGAGTAAGAATCCACAGTTTCACTCACGGTTAAAACACATTGACGTGAGATATCACTAGATTCAGACTGTGTTGGAAGAAAAGCAATTACAGTTAGAGAAGATCCATACCGACCAGAATGATGCAAATATGATGACAAAACTCTACTTACGGATAAACATAATTTTTGCAGAGAAGCAGCAGGTATGATGGATCCCCCCATATGAGACGGAGAGGGAGCTTGTTAGTGTCCGCCCCATTTGAGGTGACACAATTATATTAGGAGTCTAATATAATTAAATTAGGATTAGAATTCTATTAAAAATAAAATAAAAAAAAGAGTTCATTGTGTAGTGGGTTTAAAATCCTTATTGTTTTAGAACTCCTTGTTAGGAAAGTTTTTGATTGGTTAATAGCTTTAATTGGATAGCCAATATAATCCCCCGAGAGGGATCGGTGGCAGCACGAACTAGGATTAGACTTCTCAAATCACAAAAATTGAAGCAGTGCAACAGATGCTCGCAACGCGGTAGGCGAAAAGAAATTTTGGAAAAAACAGTCACTATTTGTGCATAGATGTAGGTTAAACGAAACCGATTGTCATAAAATTTTAGAGACATATTCTTGGCGCTTAATTCTTATTAACCAATAGTATTAATTATTAACCGGTGAGATCTAAACTTAATTTTATTTATTTGGTCGAAATCTATCTTACGGTGACAAAAATTTAATATTTTGTTATTCTGATAATATTATTCTTAATACTGTCATCATCTGGGTATGCCTAGAGAGTTAATTCTGTAAATTCATTATTTTGACAAAGTGAAGATTTTGAATCGGAGTTTGGTTTCGTAGTTTTTCCTCTTAGGGGTTTTTTACGTAAAAATCGGCGTTTTGCAAGTTTCTTTGAATATTATTTTTATTTCTATTGTTGATCTCATTTAATTAAACACGAAATAAGGAAAAAATTACGCTACAAGCTATTTTTGTTTAATTTTTCCCAGCATTTTTGTTGTCTTTGAACTTTTTTATTTTTTGCAGAATTTTTTTAATCTTTTAAGTCCGTTTCAAAAAAATAAAAAGATCAGACCATAAATTTAAAAATTTGTTAAAAATTAAAAAACTAACATAAAATAAGTAAATAAATTATTATTTCAAATCTTATAATTAATGTCGAGGATTTCTCTTAATGCTACGTACCCACAATTTTTCATTACACCTAAAATGCCCATAAAGCAACGTGAATGGTGTAGATGACTGACGTTCTACTGTTTCTAAATATTTATGACAAATATTCCATGTATTTAATTTTGAAAATACGAATCTCAAATTACAATCTTACTATTTTTTTTATATTTAGTTAATTTATGTTGTGGAAAGCAGGAAGAAAAGAATTAATCACACAAATTCTACACACAATCTTTTAACGTGAAAAGCCTCTACTTGAATAAAAATCGCGATACTAATCCAAGTCTAAATAATCAAGCATTAAAAAATCAATTAGTTATAAAATAACTCGCTTATAGATTTTGATCGAATTCTCAATTTAAATGTCTTAAATTTGCTTGTCGAATCCTTATTCACTGTTCTCCGTTTGATTATGCAACAATGAACCCTCATTGCTTCTTTAAGTATCGAATTTTCAATATTTCATACTGGCAGAATTCTTCGTCGATAAACTTATAAATTCTTTTAAGTCGAACACGAATCTTCTTTGTACTTTTTGAAACTCGAAAGACACTTAAATATATGACTTGAATGTGATCCATAGGTTCTAGAAAGAATTTGGAATAATGTTCTTTAAGTAAGTTTTTCGAGTCTAGTGTATATCCCTTTATATATGCAAACACATCAAACAATTCGAGTTTCGGTAAAACTTAAACTGCTAGGAGTTCACTTGAGCGAGCTAGCCACGGCTCGAGCAGTTAAGTAGCAGTTTGCATCATGTCTTAAACTTCGAGTTTCATGTCTTGTACTTCAGTCTTTTGTCTTAAATAAGACTTCTACTAAACTAAACCGACCATAACTTCTCTTAGAGTTTATTTTAAACATAAAGTTGTATGCTAATCAAAGATCACAACTCCTAATTCAACTAGGAATTTTACAAAGACTAAATACCATAATTATAAAGACAACTTAATTTCTTAACAAATATAGAAATTTTACATTAAACAAAATTGTTAAACTTAAATGGACTTAAAATCCTAACAATTTCTCCATTTTGACAATTTTGTGACAAAACACAAACCGAAACCAGTCAACCTATAAAATAGAAAAATATTAGATCATATGGGCAATTGAGTTATCTTTCCGTAAGCTGCAAAACAAACACCAAACAAATACTACTTGAAAAGCATGTGCGGTATAATAATAATAAAAAAATATCCAAGTTGTTTGTTTTATTTCTCCCCCTTAGCATAAGACTTAGAGAAAAAAATGACCGATATAATTTTTTTCACCTTACTACCACGGTCAATTCAATATGTGATTTTTAAGAGAATTTGAGAAAGATCCATAAAAAGATTTGATCACGTATGTTGAGAAATTTTATTAATAAAATCAAGTGTGCTCAAATAATATAAGGTTTGCAATCATGAAAATCACTACTTTTTATAAAGTATAATGATTTAAATTTTAGAAAAACATAAGTTTTACTTTTTAAAAAAAATTTAAGGCATCATTATCATCATATAAATTTAAACACAAAAACTATGATGCAATCCAATCAGCATAATTAAAAAATCTTTTTGAATTTTTCAAACTTTTGAATTTTTTTTAATTTTAGAAAATAAAAACTAAAAAATAATTAATTGTATCACTAGAAGAAGGATTTAACCAAAAAGAAAAAAAACCCTAAACTACAAAAATAGACATGTATCACATAATTAGATCTTATCCTCTAGAATTCCTTAGAAACGTCTAAAGAATTTTTAGCAAAATTAATACATGAATGCAAATCTAATTTTCTAACCCAAACAACCTTACTTTTTCTTAAAAAAAAGAGAAACAAACTTATGGGATTTAGAAACATAAGGTGCCCTCTAGGTTTCTACTGCTTGAGCGTTCTTCTTAGATTTTTAAAAAAATCTCATATGTTCAAACAGTTTTGCCTAATTTACCTTTAAGCAAATTTATTGGATAAGAATGCACGTTTCTGTAATAAGGTTTGATGTGTTCAACAATACCACAATGATAACACACTGACATAAATTTATTTCTAAATGCAAATTTAGGAGCGTTGACTTTAGGTGGTGATTTTTGAAAAAAGTTTTCTATAGTTTGAACCATAAATTGAGCAGAATTTTTTGGAATACTCATAGCATAATTTTTTGAGACATTCACAACTTTTACAAAATTAATTTTTACCTTTTGAGGTAGAAGTATCGTGAACATATTTAATTTCGGATTGATTAGATGCTCTTTATTGCACACTTAAGATTTTTTTTTATAAAATCATGAATCATGTATTGAATTTATTGAGCGTAATATTAGAAGCATCAAATTTTTTTTTAAATTTTATGATCTTAGCCTCTAGAGATGATTTTAACTCAATCGAATTATATAATTCTTTTTTCAAGTTCGTGAAATTAAATTTAAGAGAATTGCATGATTTGATAAGTTCATTCCTTAACTTGTCATAACTGACTAATTTTTTAAAAATGTTGGAATTGAAAATCCTCAATTGACTTAATTTAAGTATCAGTTCTGATTTTAGACTTTCATTTTCTTTTTCAAAACTTTTCACCTTCAAAGTTAACCTTTTGATATTTTTGAAATTTTGTGACTTTCTTTATAGAAATTGTCATAGGCCCACTGAGGGCATTTACCACTTTTTCATCTGAATTTGAATCTTTTACATTTTTACTATAATCGTTCTCATATCTCCAAACTCGAGACACGTCAACCACCTAAGAAAACTACCAAAATAAAACACCTCACAATGAAAACCTTTAATAAAATCTGTTTTGTATTCATAATTCTCACTAAAACTATTTGAACCAAAACGATTTTTAAAAGGACAGTTAAACCATTAAAAAGAAGACTCTCGGAACTTCAATTTGAGGATAAAGGGATCCTAGAATAGAGCCCGGATAAAAGGATGCTTTTATTTAAATGAACAAAATTTTGGACCCAACCCAGGTGAATCCTCTTGAGCGAACTCACCACCACTCAAGCGGCCACTTGGCCAAGACAAAAGATCTCCTCTTGAGTAATAGACCACTTGAGCAGACCCAGAATTGCTTGAGCAATCCATTGCCCGAGACCAAACCAAAAAAATCCTATTTTTGAAAACCAAGGGCTCCAACCAACTCTTTTCAAAGGAAAGGAATTCTATGGAGTAAAACATTATCAAAATCCTATCTTAAACATGAAAATATACCAAAAAAATGATCCCAAAACCTCCCATGATGATCAAGCATGGATTCCATATATTCAACAATATGAAGTTCATGGCTTTTAAGCTTTACAACACCACAATCAAGAATTTACAATAAGAAGTATAGTTACATGACTTCATCACTTTCAACTTGAATTTACATTTTTCTTACCATCCACAAAATATACGTTGATTCATAATTTCAAAAAAACCCCCAAAAAATAACAAAAATGTGACCTAAGCTCAATAAGATTCTAACAATTTATATAAAATATGCTAAATATGCAAAGAACAATTCTATAACGATGCATCCAAACCCAAAATATATCCAAATTTTCACACGATGCCAATCTACCAAATTCTCATACTTTAACCCATAACCTTCCGACATATCTAAAACAATCATATAATTGTATAATTCAATCACATCATACTGACATATAGCCTATTACCATACACATTTTGCACATCTTTTCGAGAACACCATCCGAAAGAACGTGGTACCTTACTACATTTTTAGGGAATAAACCGACGAAAATGGACACCATTCTTGTGCGAATTTTCGATTTTTTACCAAAGAACTAGTTAAGCCCACATTAGTTGAAAATCCTCATCAATATTTACAACATAATTTCTTGATAATATTGGTCCTTCAAGGATTGCACATGATTTTCATCTAACTATATATGTATTTATCACATGGTCGACACTTTAATTCTCAAAATCTATTACACCAACTTAAATTTTCACAATTTAATACTCAAAAACCAATCCAAATGGGAGTTTCTCCAATTTGCCAAATGAACTAGATTTTTAACCAAAAACCAAAGGAACATGCAGCAAGAAGAATCCTATCTAGATTAGTCGAAATTCACCACCTAAACACCCACAATGAAAACAAAACTCGTCGAAATCAATTTTTGTTTGGTTGTAGTTATAGCTCTTGATGAGTAGAGTAATCTTCCCTTCTTGAGCTTGGATTGACGTCGCTCCTAATGCTCTCAAAATTAGAGAGACAAAGAGCTTGAGTTGGGTCTCCAATGGAGGTTTTTGGGGGAGGAGAAGACAAAGACAATTTTGGTGGAGAGAGGAGAGAGTGCTCAGTGGGAAAGAGAGAGGAGCTGATTTTTTTGTTTTTGTTTTGATAGCTTCTTTAAGATGCTAGGCACAACACCCAACCCACGAGAGTTTACCAAAATGCCCAAAGTCTCCAAGAAAAGCTTAAACCATGTAAATGTATCCAAATCATACTGAAATTAATATTTTAACTCAAAATTTATTTAAAAATTATATTTTGAAAATCACCAAATTTTAAAATTATTTTCAAAATAAATTTTTTGGGTCTCCACACACACAAGCAGGTTCAACTAAGCACGTAAAAACATTATCAGACCAATTGCCACCCCCCCTCCCACACACATATATATACCCCACAAATAATTTATCACATAATTATTTTATTACAAAAAAATTAAAACTGAAGAAATTGAGAAGAGAAAAATAACTATATATTTTCTGTCTCTTGAAACTGTACAATATATGGCCTATTTATAGGCGAATAGGGATAAACAATAAAGAAAATTAATCAGAATAAAATCAATCTAATATTCTAATCAATCTAATATTCCAACATTCTCTCTCAAACGCGAGATGACGAAGTCAGCTAAAGTTTAAAAATTAGAGCACGAAGGCGACCAGGAGGATGAGATTTTGTGAAATGGTCGACAAGTTGATCTTCAGAAGAGACAGATCGGAGATGTAGGGTGCCCTGCTGAAGGTGATGTCGGATGAAGTGACAATCAAATTATTATTATTATTTTATTATTTTTTTTGAAGAGGAGCGAGTCACGCGAGGGCAGCAGCGGCGATGCGAGTCACACGACGGCGGCGGTGGCGGCCTGAGGCGACGAGAGCAAGCTGACAACGGCAGCGTGTCCCGCGATGGTGTCGGCGACGGCCTGAGGCGATGGGAGCAAGCTGACGACGGCGGCGTGTCCCGCGATGGTATCGGCGATAGCCTGAGGCGACGGGAGCAAGCTGACGACGACAGCGTGTCCCGCGATGGTGTCGACGACGACCTGAGGCAACGGGAGTAAGCTGACGACGGCAGCGTGTCCCGCGATGGTGTCGACGACGGCCTGAGGCAACAGGAGCAAGCTTACGACGGAAGCGTGTCTCGCGACGGTGTCGGTGACTGCCTGAGGCGACGGGAGCAAGCTGACGACGGCGGCGTGTCCCGCGATGGTGTCGGCGACGGCCTGAGGCAACGAGAGCAAGCCGACGACTGCAGCGTGTCCCGCGATGGTGTCGGCGATGGCCTGATGTGACGTGACGTGAGAGGTCAGGGGTAACGACCTGGTGCGGCGGTGGCTACTTCGGCGGCGACTGAGACGACTTCAGCTATTAGTGGAGACGCCGACTATGGCGCGAGGGAAGGACCACCGTCGATGGCTGCGACACCCTGTGTCGTCGCGGTGATGTGGCCGTTGGTGCCGTGACGGCGTGGCTCCTGGAACCTCAGATCTGGTCGACGAGGGAGACGACAGATGATGGCGGCGACTGTGGCGACAGCGGCGTTGTGGTAGGCTAGATCTGGTAGGTCTGGTTGAGGCCGTTTCACGGAAGCTTCGATCATCGCCGCCATCCCATTGTCAATCCACAGCATATCTTTCGTGAAACGGGATCGCACCGGAGCAAGCCGATGTAAAAGAACAGAAGCCCCATAAACCCGGTTCATACCCGTCTCGGCGCGGCTCTGAAACGGGATCGCACCGGAGCAAGCCGATGTAGAAGAACAGAAGCCCCACAAAGTAGTTCATACCCGTCTTGGCGTGTGGGATGATGAACTATTGCTCGCGAGGGTGTCAGGCGCAGGACTGGAAGCTCCGGCGCAGTAGACGGTAGAGCAATATGGGCCGGAAGACGATGAAGGCGGTGGACGGCGGAGCACTATGCGGCGAAAGGCAATGGAAGCGGTAGCCGGTGGTGGGGTAGAAGGCGATGGAATGACCGCCGCCGTTTCAACGAGCTATGGTGGAAACCTTACGTCACTCGTGGGTTCGTCTGGCTCGACCAAGATCCCGCTGGAAAATCTCCGTGGCCGGAGAAATCTCCGCCATACTGTGTTTCGGAGGACTCGTCGAGTTTCAAGTACACGTGCTCGTTCGGCAATCGCGCCGCCGTCCGGATTGCTCGGCGGCGACTACCAGATCCGACGAACAACGGCGAGTTGGCAGCAACGGCGGCGAGGGCGACGGCGCTGTGGGTTATGGGCTGCAGGCGGCGGCAGCACTGTGGGCTGCAGCGCTGGTGAGATTGCGGCAGCAGCGTCGACGGCGACTACCAGATCTGGCGGACAACGGCGAGTTTGCAGCAGCGGCGGCGATGGTGCTGTGGGCTGTGGGCGCGGCGGCGCTATGGGTTGCAGCGCTGGTATGCGTTTGGTGGTGGCGCGATGTGAGGGTTTTCGCTTGCCATCGTCGCCTACGCGAAGGCGGTGAAGATGGCTGGTGGTGCCGTGACTGGGCGGAGATGGCGGAGGTGGCGACACCCTGTGCCGTCACGGTGATGTGGCCGGTGGTGCTCCATCACCGCGACGACGCCGGAAAAATACTACAGACTACAAGAACGTAGCTCTGATACCATGAAAAAATTGAGAAGAGAAAAATAACTGTATATTTTTTGTATATTTTCTATCTCTTGAAACTGTACAATATATGACCTATTTATAGGCGAATATGGATAAACAATAAAGGAAATCAAATTAGAATAAAATCAATCTAATATTCCAACAAAAACGAGACCAGGTCTCACAGTTGCTTTGTAATTCAACATATTCCAGATTAGAAGATTTAGATTTAGATGAATCAACTGAGGTAATGAAGGCAACAAAATTACACTCATCATTGGTTTGTTCGGAATCCGTTTTATCTTCATTAGATTCATTATCATCCCATGTAACGATAAATACTTTTGTCTTCTTTTTCTTTTTGGTTGGACTCATGAGCAATATGATCATACACTTGACATTTAAAACACTCTATGATCTAGTTTTGAGTTTTTAAAATATTTTTCTCATATTTAACAACATTTTTATTTTTATTACCAATTATTTTGGATTTGTCCTTGAAATTAGGTTTTCTATTTAAATATTTTTTCAATTTTTTAACAATGAAATCCATAAATTCAGGATCAAAATCCATGTCATTAGTAGTAGATTCTATGTCAACGTTTGAAAATTTTTAGACAACACCTTTAGATCTTTTAGGTTGACTTAGATTCAATTCGTAAGTCAGAAGGTTTTCTAACCAACTATTCTACTTTAAGAAGATCAATACATTTACTTTTTTCAATAGCTGTAACTTTTGATTGTAATTGTTCAGATATTAATCGTAAGATTTTTTAGACAAAACAAAATTTTAGAATTCTTTCTCCAAATATAAAACTAGAATTGATAATATTACTCAATTTTGCATAAAATTCATCAAAGGTCACACTTTCTTCCATTGTTATAATTTCAAAATTGGTAGTAAACCTTTAAAGTTTTGAAATTCTCACTGCTATGGTACTTTCATGAGTGATTTCAAGGATATTCTATACTTCTTTAATAATTTTACACGTATAAATTCGTCTGAATTCTTGCAGTATGACAATTAAATATGGCATTGATAACCTTGTTATTTCAGTATATATATTTAAAATCTCGTTTACCTCATTGTTTGGTTTGTTTTAAAATAAAATTATCACCAAATTTGACAATGGGTGAAGTATAGCTATTTACTACCAAAATTCAAACCTTTTTATTGATGGATTTCAAAAACACCCTCATCCGATCTTGCTAATAATGATAGTTTCCTCTATCCAACATGGGTCGTCTTGTGGTTAAATTTTCTTCTCTAAAAAATTCCATGAGTGAAATTGGTTAGGACCATTTTTTTTAAAATTCCCGTTTTGATACCAATTGAAATTTTTTTTTATATTAATCAATTTTTATCGTGGAATGTAAGAAGTAAATAATCAATCACAAAACTAAAAAACAATCTTTAAACGTGAAAATACTAATTTGGGTAAAAAAACACTGGACTAGTTCAAGTTCAAATAATCAAGTACTAAAAAATCGAACAGTTACAAGATACTAGCTTACAAACTTTGATCAAATTCTTAATTTAAATGTCTTAAGTTTACTTGTTGAATTCTCGCTCACTGTCTTCCATTTGATTACACAGCAACGTATTCTCATTGCTTCTTTATGTATCGAATTCTCAACATTTTATGCCAGTAGAATTTTTCGTCGATAACTTAGAAATCCTTTTAAGTTGAACACGAATGTGTTTTATGCTTTTTAGAACTCGAAAGTCAGTTAGATATATGACTTGAATGTGATCTAGAGGATCTAGAAAGGACTTGGAATAATATTCTCTATATATATTTTTCGAGTCTAGTGTATACCCTTTATATAGATAAACACATCCAGCTCAATGATACAAAATTTACCCACTCACATTTGGGTCCTAATTCATCATATTGAGTTAATAAAGTAAAAAAAAAAAAGCGATCAAAAGTGATTTTTCCATTGCTGGAAACTAAGCACTTTTTTGTGCACATAAAAGACTAATTGAATAAACCCACAATAATAATTAATTAATGTTGGGGCAATTGCTTAGTACGCCAAATTGGACCTTAAATCGGACTAATCATAATTGTTTTTCTACAAGGAGGATATATAAAACTTCCCTTGGTTTGGTATTCTATCCGAAGATATGGAGTTCAAATGGATATAAAATCCATAAAGGTTGCTAAATCAAACAAGTGATACGTGGGTTCCATAGGAGATAATCTCTAATTTTCTCCTCCAAATCCTTTAATTAAACCGACTCTTATTGTGATATCCAGGAGAAGTTGCTAGAGATAGTGACCAAAAATGACTACCAAAAGTACCATTTGGAAGTGGAGACAATTGATGATAACATAAGTATGAGTGATCGATGTTAGTGGATGTGGAAGTGGAGACAAATGATGATAACATAGATGTTAGTGGATGTGAAAATAGAGACAAATGATGATAACATAGGTATGACTGATCGACGTTAGAGGATGAGGAAAGAGTGAACAATAATAAAAGGTGAAGTACTATAATAACCACCTTTGAAATAAAATCTCACATCTCTAACAATACAAAACTAGGGCTTTCTTTTTTAGTTTTTCTTTAGGAGAAGCGACAGTGCTTCTCTCCCTGAATCATCCGTTCTTTCTTTCTTCTTGTTTTAGATAATAAAGCGACTACTGTTTACCAGCAATGAAGCCGTTTTGGTTCGATAAGTTTTCATTTTCAACAACGAATTTTGATACCCTTAATGTGAAAGTTAAAATATTACTCTGTCACCATCTTCTTATATCTAGTTTTAGATTTTTTTATAGATCATAATCTGATGCTATTTATGGCATTGTATGACATTGTGCGATAATCTCTAGTTAAGAAATTTTAATCTTGTAAAACAAAAATGGAGGCAATGATCATTTTAGGAAGGTTATGGAGGAATAGCATATGAAGCTATTTTTTCTTCAACTTTTTTATTTTATGTATTGTTGTGTTCTTTATTCATATGAGTTTGTGTTATTCTCTGTGGAGATTTGATGTTCTTTTTTTTGAGAAGGTGGTTTCTTTATCTTTTGTGAGAGTTCTTTACTTCTTTTTGAAACTATTTTATTTATGTTGATGTACTTATTTATTTAATTTATTATCAATAAAAAATATATTTAGGCCTAGGGCATCTTTTTTGATTTAAAAAAAAAAAACACCCTTGGATTTTTTTGAAAATATAGCAAGCTTTTTGGCATAACTACAATGTGTCCACTTAAAATTTACAATCAAATAACACTTGCACCCACTTGTTATTCTTACTTCGATGATGTAATCAATCTATGATTTTAAATGTCTCTCATATTTATGATTGGAACTAGCCTAACACTCTTATAGATTAATTTCTTATTGAAATAAAACCAAATAATTAGACACCAAACCAAACTTCTTATTGAAACCAAATTAGGTACCAAACAAAACTCAATTCTTTATTAAGGTAGAAAATGAGAGGGTAGAGGGAGGGAGGTGCTCCCATTGTGGCAATCACAATGTGGCAACTTGATATGACAGTGCTAAGGTATGTTGGCAAGAGACGAGGCATAAAGAATTGGACAAGAAACTATGAGTGGTAGTGGCGATGGTGTTGAAAATAGTTATGGCTGACAATAAGAATTGTGGGTGATGTGGGGGACTAATGATCGATGGCGGTGAATGGTGGTGGTAGGGGGCTTGGAACTGCCAAGGCCAATGATTATAAAGAGGTAGTAGCGGTGATGGCGAGTGGGATAGAGAATCCCATGTATTTATTTCGTTATGGTATTATATTTGCCTTCTCAAGTGATGAAAATGTACACTCATACGATTCTAGAGAAAGTGTTTTGGTGTTGTCAGAGAGACTTTTTGTTTCTAGGATTGGAGTGTATTGGAGTGTAGAGGATGAAGAAGAAGGGTGAAAAATGATGAGGAAGGGGGATAAGAATTTGTAAATCTAATATTTTATTTTTTGAGATATAAAGCACAAAAATAAAATTAAGGTATAAAAGTACTTTTATTATCTTCGCTAGTTCTATTAACATTTCCCTTAGCAAAAGGGTGGTCAATGTAATTACTCTAAGACAGTGGAGTTTGTCAACAAACTTCAGGGATGTTATTCTAATTTACTCATTAGAAAATTAAGTAAAAAAAAAAAAATATTTTTTTAAAATTTAATAAATTTAGAAAATTGTTTTTTTTTAACAAATAAATATATTAGGCAAACACATTTTTGTTTATAATACAAATTTTTTAAAATAAAAATTAAAAAAACTGGACGCTGTCAAACGATCATGACAACAAGATTTTCTTGTTTAAATTATTATTTCTATAAATTACTATAATATTCTTTTCTCTTATGAGTGTAATTTTGGCCCACAGGTCGTGGGCGGCCGATCCCAACATGAGGTCTGACATTGTAGCAGCCTGGTGCGGTCCGCCCTAAGCTCCATCTCGCTCAAGTCCGAAAACCACCAGGATCAGACATGGGCCACCCCTTGAGCCCGCAAACTAGCCCGAACTCGAGGCCTGAAGCCTGACCCGTGGCCCAAGACGACCGCAGTCCCCCAACTGTCACATTTTTTGCCTGGCCTAAGCTCGATGCCACCCCTAACGGCAACTTTTTAAAATTGAAGGGCCATTATCGCTTGAACAATAATCGGATGGTTTAAAAAATTTAAGTGTTGGGGTCGGCCGGCCAAAGCCCGGCCCAATGGCCAAGTTTTATTTTTATTTTTTAAAAATCTGAAAAATGTTGCCTATAAATAAGCGCTCATTCTATTTATTTTTACACATCAAGCTCTAATAAATTATAAACTTATAAACTAATAAACTATAAACTTATAATAAAATAATAAATTATAAAGTATAAATTTATAATTTTATACAATTCAAAAAATAAAAACAAAAACAAAACAAAAACACGAAAAGCTTGCCCACGGCCCGGCCCGAGGCCTAGGCCTATATACCCTATGCCTAGGCCTATCCCTCTCAAAAAAGTTTGGCCGACTCAATTTTTTGCGGCAGCCCGTTGGACTTGGACCGGGTTTAACCTACCCGAGCCACAATCGGGCCGGACTGGGCCCTTTTTACATCCCTATTTTCTCTCTTTGCGAAAATTATCGATTGCACAACTCCGTTTGTTTCGATGTAAAATATTTTTAAGTAAAATATTTTACTTAATTTTCACTGTTTGGCTGATGATACCTATGTAAAAAATATTTT
Source organism: Heliamphora exappendiculata (assembly GCA_034768845.1). Lineage (NCBI taxonomy): Eukaryota > Viridiplantae > Streptophyta > Magnoliopsida > Ericales > Sarraceniaceae > Heliamphora > Heliamphora exappendiculata. The sequence goes on from JAOTRH010168614.1 coordinate 16,884, forward strand.
TTAGTAAAACATTTACCTCATTAGATTAAATTTGATTTACAAAAAATTAACTCATAAATTAATTTTGAAATACACATTTGAAACTTTCGCATAATTCTTGTCGCATTTGATCGTTCTCATATCAAATAAGAATGAGGGAATGAAAGGCAGATTCTTCCCACATGAATTTTTTCAAAATTCTTCACATGAATCATTTTCACATTTGGTCACTCCCATAATTCAGTCTCATTTTTCAAATTTTAACCAAACAAAAAAAATACAAGTAAAAAAATAATTTTTACAAAGTCATTTTACATATAAAATATTTTTATATTTTACGTCGAAATAAACGGAACTGTCTAATGTTTTTAGACAAATACTTTGTGCTCTTTTGTATAATGTTATTATGGTTATTGGATTCAATTTTTCTTCATTTTTAAGAAAATTGGTCTTTTTATTTTTATTTTTTATTTATTAGTTTTTTTGGTGAATTTATTTTGATGATTTGAATTATTTATATTGTTAAACATATAATGATATTAAGAACATCAATTATACAAAAACTTAAATTAATAAAAAAATAGATAAATAGCTAGATGAATGAATCACATAAATTCTAAAATTGTAAAGTTTATCTTTAAAATTATATATTTCATTCATTTTAGGGTAAATATATTTTAATCATCTAATTATCGATGCCTAATTAATTTAATTTTTATATAAATAATATTGCCAGTATAGTTTATAATATGAACTGTACATATTAATAAAATGATTTACAAAAATATAATAAAATAAAATATATATTTATTTATTTAGGAAATGAAGAGTACCAAGATCCATGCACATCTGTTTAAGTGAAAATTTTTATTTATTTTTGTTTAGAATGAATTTTTTAATTATTTTCTCAAATTACTATGCATTTTGATTTATTTTATCAAAACGAATCGAGAAAATTAATTATTTAATAAAAATATAAAATAAAGTTCAAAAAAGACAAAATCAAAAAGTTATTATTGATTGTTTTCAGTGAATTTTTTATTTTTTGATTAATTTATTTCCTTTTCATGTTTATGTCACTGGCACGATTTTTAAAAAGTAAAAATTTTAGTTAAAAAAATCATAAAAAATAAAAATAAGAAAAAATTGCACAATTTAACCTTAAACAAAGCCATTATCGGTGATTAAGAATGTTATTACTAGTAATTTATAAATAGTAATTTATAGTAAAAATTTTAAATATTTAATAAATATTATAATTTATAATTGAAATAAAAAAATTTAATTAAAAATTATAACTATAATTATTAGTATTTAAAATAAATTATAATTTATAATTAAAATAAATAATAAACAGTTAAAAATTAACAACAAAAATTTAGCCAAACACCCCGTATGTCATATCATATAATACTTGTATAGCATTACTCATCCGGGACAATGTCACGTGATTCCCAGTACCGACACCACACTATCATGGGAAATTCATCCCTATAGACAGGAGCACATAACAAAGAGGGGTCCACCTTTGTATACAGTGTTTGTCATTATTAAAATTAATTAGTTATAAATTATAATTTATTATAAAAATTATAAATATTTAATAAATACATTAGCCAAATAGCTGTAGAAAACAAGTAATCATAACTTGTAATAAAAATTTTGAACGTTTAGAAAAAAATTATAACTTAATTAGGCCTCATTTGTCAATTAATTTTAAATTATATTTTTTATCTTTTTGTTTAAAATTTTAAAAACAAAAAAAATCACGTTTGGCAACTCAAATGATTTTAGCTTTTTTATATTTTTGTACATAAATTATATATATATATATTAAAAATATTACAATTTTTAAATCTAAAGGTAAAAAGTTTTACTTAAGATTGTTATAATTTTTTAAAATTTATTTTTAAATAATTTTATATTCGATATGAATCTTATTTGATAAATTTTGAAGTGTAAGTTTTAAAAATATAATTTTTTTAAAAAAATAAATTTATATTATAAGAAGTATGATATTTAAAAAAAGCATAAGAAATTATGTAAAAAAACAAAAATACTAAAAACTTTTAAATTAAAAAATAAATTTTTTTAATTTTTTAAACTTAAATAAAATAAAAAAATATAATTTTAAGTTGGGTCAAAGCGGATTGAGAAACGTGTCATAATGTTGCTCCATTGCCAATGAGAACCGAATAAATTTTCTCTTACCATGACCTTACTACAAGCAATAATTACTCTGTGTCGGTCTCTGTGTATCCTTTGAACTAGATTATTTTTTTAATTTTTTAATTTAAAAATTATTAAAAAGATAACTAATTTGGTTTATTAAATTTTTTTTCAATTTTTTATATTTTTTTATATGATTTAAAACTAATTTTTTTATAAAAAAAATTTAAAAATTTAAAAATTACTAAAAAAAAAACCTAATCCAAACACTGGCGTTATTTGCTCCCGTGACAAGCTTCCAAGATAAAGACACCAGTACTCTTCCTCTCAAGACTCCGTTTGTGCCCTACCGGCAAGTGCATAGTTGTCAAATGTGTTTGTCATTGTTAAATGTGTTTGTCATTGTTAAAATGGTAGGGCGTGATTAATAGATTAATAGAAATAAATTTTTTAAAATATTAATATATATTTAAAAATAAAATTTATTATTTTTATAAATATTAATATATTTTGAATAAATATTTATATATTATATATCTATTATTCACTACTTACTAAACAGTGATTAATATGTTTTTTTTATTAAAATTAGTAACTCAAAATTTATAATTTATAATTTATAATAAAGATAAATTAAACTTAGACTTTCTGTATTTTTGTTATATATTACTATTTATTTTTTTATTCTTAAAAATTATTTTGTACGTCATAATAAATGACACTGTTAACAGCAAAACTAAAAAACTCATAATACCCTTAATAAAATTAAGGCTGCCACCCAACTTGCCCTCCCAACCCCTCTCCACCCACTCAGCCCCCACTTTTCCCATACCCATCCGACCCCAACCCCCACCATTCAAAACCACCACCGCACACTACTAAAAAACAAGTATTAATTGTAGGTGGTCGCAATAGGGATAGTAGGTGCGACCAAAATAGTTGATCGTCGCAAATTGTATTTATTTTTGCGACGAGAATTACACCGCGCAAAGAAAAATTCATTTTTCACTTTTCATGCGTGGCTTATTAATTTAGTTATTTATTTTTACGAACATAGTCCCTTTACTTTTAAATTTAATAAAAAATTTCTTGATTGTAAAAAACTTATTTTTTATTTTAATATTATTTTTTCACATTACAATAAAATAAAAATTAGAACTAATTAATTTTTTTCTCAATCCAAATCTATTCTTATTGTAAGAAATATAAATATTTACTTTATATTTGAAATGAAATTAACTTGAATAGAAAAAATCTAAAATAATAATAAAATATATTGCAAAATATAAAATATTCATTTTCATTTTTTTATCAATTTATAAATTTATGTATTAATTAATTATTAGTACATTTGAAAGACTTTTAAAAGATTTAGTCCCATATACTTAATTGTCTCATATTCTCGTCACTTCTTATTTTATATCTAATAAGATATTTGTTTTGATAAATTAGTTACTATCATTCAGGCGAAATGTGACCCAGTTAATCATGGTCTATTCTTAGTTTATTTTGTTTATTTTTATTTTAATTATTTTTTTATCTTATAAGCATATTTAAAATTTTTTTGACTTTTTTATCGAGATGAAACGTAATGATAAAAATCTTCATCAAAAGATGAAAAATAAAGAAATTAAATAAATTTTCTTAGTTTATCTTTATGAACTTTGTTTTTATTATTTGAACACATATATATTAAGTTGTACCTTTTCAATTCCCTTATTTAAGCCGAGTTGAATTTTTTTAAATTTGTTTTTTAAATTCATCGTATTTATTCCAAACAGTGTCTGTTCTAAAAAAAAAACACTTCTTGGGTCACAACCTCTCCACTGTGTCAAGATTTTTCTTAATTATTATCTTTGCGTAGTCTCTAACAAAACTTGAATCGAAACTTCTCCGCGCGTCGTACCAAGCTGCCCATAAATCGAATTGGTAAGGCGATAGAATTATCGTCTTCTCAATTGTCAGCTTCACCAATAATGTCTTCTGCCCGACGAGAGAATGAGTTAATAGCACTGGGGTTGGAGAAGAGAAAAAAATTAAGAGTCAACGGTGTTGGTCGATGTACCAGAGTGAAGAACGATTGATATTTTCTCTATTCATGGTGAAATTAACCTAGAAATTTCTCAATATAATATTTTTTAGCAACTTAGTTTTTTCTAACAGCACACTTTTTCTTAGCGGATTTAATTGAATTTTTTGTAATACGTATTTTTTTTGAAATTTTCATATTCTCAAATTAAACTATATAATTTTTCGGCACTGTGAGACATGAATGACGAAAATCGTGTAGTACCTCGGCATGGCACGATTTTGGTACAAACAAACTCTATGTTAATCTCAAACTCTAATCTGGGCTCACAACCCATCCTGCAGTGTCCTTCTCACTAGCAATGCGATCCCGTATCATCTGAGAGCCTCTTGGTCTGTCTGCTGATCCTCTAGCATAGATGCAATCAATGCCGATCGTGAAGCTACTGAAAATAAGGTCGCACCTCTCCTTGTCTCCTCGAGACACAAATCAAACTCACCAACTTCTCCAAGCATGTCCCACTCTCGTATAGTCACAGAAGCTAAGGAATTACGAGATCTTCTACTAAGAGCGTTGGTCACAACATTAGCCTTCCTTGGATGGTATTGCAAGTTAAAATCATAGTCTTCCAACAACTCCATCCATCGTTGTTGGCGTAAATTCAAGTCTTTTTGCGAAAACAAGTATTTTAAACTGTTGTGATCGGAGAAAACCTTGAAGTGTTCACCATAAAGGTAGTACCGCTATGTCTTCAAGGCAAAGACCACGGTTGCCAAATTCAGATCATGTGTTGGATAGTTCTTCTCGTGAGTTTTCAACTGTCGAGATCCATAAGTTACAACCTTACCTCCCTGTATCAGAACACAACCCAGATCATCATGTGATGCGTCACAGTACACTGTGTAACCTAACCTCGCTTAGAGATAGTCAACACTGGTGCACTGGTCAATCTCATCTTCAACTCATGGAATGCTGACTCACAGAACTTGCTCCACACGAACATGACTCCCTTCCGCGTAAGACGTGTCATCGGCACTACAAGTCTAGAAAAATTCTTCATGAACCGCCGGTAGTAACCTGCTAAACCCAAAAAATTACGGATCTCGAAGACATTTCTCGGTCATTCCCAACCCATCACTGCATCGATCTTTAAAGAATCCACTGATACTCCATTTGTTAACACTACGTGTTCATGAAATCTCTCATCGGACATCTAAAACTCACGCTTCTCAAACTTCGCATACAAGTGATGTTTTCTCAAAAACTGTAGAACATCACGCAGATGCTTCTCATGCATTCTCTCGTGAGTGAATAGATAAGGATATCATCCACGAACACAGCCATAACGTTGTCTAGATACAGGTGGAAGATACGGTTCATCAAACCCATAAATAATGCAGGAGCATTCGTCAAACCGAACGGCATAACCAAAAACTCATAGTGATCATAACGAGTCTGAAAGGCGATCTTCGCTATGTCCTTATCCTTAATTCTCAGCTGATGGTACCCTAACCTCAACTCAATCTTCAAGAAACAACTCGACCCCTTCAACTGATCAAATAAGTTATCAATCCTCAGCATAGGATACTTGTTCTTCACTATTACCTTATTCAACTTCTGGTAGTCTATGCACAGCCTCAAGGACCCATCCTTCTTTTTCGTAAAAAGAGCTAAAGCTCCCTACGGTGACGTACTCGGACGTAAAAATCCTTTGTCAAGTAACTCCTGAAGCTGTACCTTGAGTTCTTGCAACTCAGTTGGTGCAAAGCGATAAGATGGCATAGAAATAGGAGCAGCTCCCGGTACCAACTCAATAGAAAACTCCACCTCACGGCTCGGTGGCAACTCAAACAGATCGTCTAGAAAGACATCTGGATAGTCACAAACCACAAAGAAAAACTCCCCTCGAACCTCACCCATCTCATCCAACTTGAGAATGGAAAAGAAGAAATCCAGATTCCTTCGATCCCAGGCCACACTGAGTATAGACACCAAACCTTCATCCCGATTGGGCAAAAAACAAAAGCAATCACCCTCCAGTGTATAGATCGATACCCTCCGTCGATCGCAATTGATAAATGCACGATAGGTGGTTAGCCAGTCCATCTCTAGGATGACATCAAACGTGGTCATGTCTAGAATGATAAAGTCAAACTCTAAACAACAACCGGTAACCCCCAACTTGTAAGATCTATAAACTCTACTCAACACCACATTCCCACTGACCAGAGTCTCTACTCTCAATGCATTACCCAATGAGTCTATCTCCAACCCCAATGCAGATGCAAAAGCAAAGAAAATAAATGAATGTGATGCTCCCATGTTGATAAGAACACTGGCCCAAGTGCTATATACAAAGAGAGTACCTCTGTTTATGGATGGAGTAGCTGTAGCATCGGGCGCAACCGGTGCTTTGAAAGCACTGGGATCAGCAAGGACATATGCTCTGCCCTATGCCTACTCACTGTAATCCTGGGCCGTCAACTGCCTCACAGATTGTGCTGAGGCACCTCCTTCTACAAACCTAGATGTCTGAGCCCTAGGTTGTTGAGAAGTCTATCGCTCATGTGCGGGCGGAACAACTGGCACTCCTGCACTCTAAACACTCCCTCCTCGGGGACAATACTTACAAATATGCCCAAACTGACCGCACCCAAAACATACTGGGGGCTCACTCCCTTGCGACTGCGACTGAACAGTCGCTGAACTCTGAACCTGGCCCTTCAGCGAGCACTCAAATGAACGATGCCCTAACTGTCTGCATCGATAACCAGTGAACTCTCTTTCCTCAGGCCTTCTCATAGAGGCTACTTAAGGTGCAGGCATAGAAAATTGTAGCTGGTACAATCCCACATAATGGGAACTCGATCCAAACAACCACTGGCACTTTTTCCTTTGCCCTTGGAACTGTACATCTCCACTACCCTGCTGACTCTTACTCATCCTAACCCTGCGGCTCTTTGCCATCAAGTTCTTTACTTGGATAGCGGTTTCCACCATCTTAATGTAAACACACAAACCCAACACTTTAATTCTATCCTTGATGGCAGGTCGAAGACCCCTTTCAAATCTTTTGGTGCGCAACTCCTCCGTTGACACCATCTTAGAGGCAAATCGCGACAAATTCGCGAACTTGGCCTCATATTGGACCACGATAAGGTTCCTCTGAACAAGAGAGAGAAACTCCTCTTGGTATGTGTCTCTCGAAGAACTCAGAAAGTATTTCTCTAAAGAGACCCTCATAAAAGCGGCCTAAGTGTCATCCACCGTGGTTTTGGCAAACTTCCACTATTCCCTCACATCCTTCCAAAGTTGGAACGCTGCCAACTTCACACACAAGACATCCTCCTTGATCTCTAGGGTATCCAAGATCGTCATGGTAGCCACTCGGTAGCCACTTTAGGGTCCGGTAACCCAGAAAAGGTTGGAGGATCCAACCGTTGAAAGTTCTTCATTGTCATAGAGGTCCGTGGTTCAAGAGCCCTCACTCCAGCCCTAGTTGCCTCAGCCATCGCTCTCATGGTAGCAAGCATTTCTTGTATAATGTCAACACCGCCCAACTGTTCCTGCGGGGCATGAACGTCCCCTTCTTCCAAAATCTGAACATATGCATGACCTAAGCCACGATGTCGGCTACAACCCCGTCCTTGTCTTCCCGGCGTGGACATAATTATATACAAAGGCAATATAACAGGTAAGCTTTCATACGACATGTTATCACTAACATAAAACACGCAATCATGCTAACACATAGTCATTTCAACTTATGGAAACACGTCTCACATACCGAGGAGAACCAACAAGATAGACGCGCCAATTTGGATAACTTACTCAGATTTCTTGCTAGAAAACACATTGGCCAAATTCGTTTCTAACTTGCCTTCCAAATTTGTTAATCCAAATGCCCTAAGGCAAGACTAATCAATCTTGGGATCCAACCTCCATACTCACGTATGCACAATTTATCATGCTCAACAAGCTAGTAGCATGTCGTAAAAACACTTAAACACATGCAAACAAACATACACAGTCATCCTCACTAGGTGATGCACCCTCTTCCCATGGCTCTTAGATATTTGAACCCAGAACTCTGATACCAAGTTGTCATGCTTCAAAGACCAGGGTCACGTGAAAAGCTCACCAAACTACCATTTTGTAAAAATTAGAATTTTACTAATAAAACAAATAACCAAAATACAACTATTGGAAAAATTACCTAAGGATCTTCTCTCTTATAGCATACATGCATAATTTATCTCGCCTCACGGCTTACAAAAAATGCCTTGAAGAATAGGCAACATATGTAGGAATACATGTTTCTACAACAAAAAGAAAAACTATATACAGTCTTTTGCAAGCACGGGCACATCTATATCATCTCCACGTGGTCATCAACATCAACACCTAAAAAAGATTTTAATAAATTCCACTACATGAGTCGAAATCCAATAGAAATGGACTATGTTACAGTAAAGCATGATGTACAATCACACAACATAAAGTTGACTTAAAATGATTTTACTTCATAAAATCCTAAGTTTGCCAACACACACACACACACACACACACACACACACGCACGCACGCACGCACGCTCGTTATCATCACATCCACGTGATTCTACCAACTTGTGATTTTAAAACATAGGTACTGATGCCGAACGAGCATATAGACCCCGTCACATTACTAACACCAAGTCATACGAGGCCCGTGATGTAACTAGATGCTCTATACCCGACACGACCTGCTTCCTTTCCCAATTTACTAGTCGATGAGCAAAGAAACCCATTCTGTACAGTTTTTAAATTTTTCATTGAGGAGAAACTCGTGCCCAAATTTACTCGATCCGTAGATCTCAACACGGTCCTTTTTTATTAAAAAATTAAAATACACATGCGCGAGTCCAACCCAACAAGGTTCCTCCCACTAAATTCATAATACCACAAATCCAACCCAAAAGATTCCTCTCGTCATACCCAACACTTCACAACATGTAATAAACTAAGAAAAGTGCAAAAAATACTTTTTACCCGAATAAACATGGTTTAAAACATACAATATGATATGTAAACATTTTCAAACGGTAAAAAAGTGTAAAACTGCACGTAGCACCCTTTAAAGATAACATAATCTAGGATCCTGCCTTGATGAGTCAAAACTCGAATCCTCAAAAATTGAACCTCATCGGAATGAGAATCCATTCGGTTAAAAGTGAAGCCTACAGCGTGGATAGTAAGGATCCACATGCGGATGGTCAAAACTAGGCCCAAGCATAGTAGAAATGTAGGGAGAAGGTGGAGTATTCGAGAGAAAAAGAGGTCTCTAGAACGAAACAAGGGCTGGAATATATATAGGCCACGAAAAAACATCAATCCAGTTGACTGAAGACTGAAGTACCCCATTTAAGGAGTTCTAGATCTAAAAACAACCCCCACCTGTCACGCCCCAAAACCCGGGGCCACGTGAAAATCCATCAAACACTAGTTTTATGAAAAATATAGGTTTTCATATATTTAAATCCACCTGTTGAAACCAATAGAATACCCAACAATAGGATCTCTCATAAACAGAAATCATGCAAACTCATAAATGAGAAAATATATCGCCGAAATGCGTACAAACCAGCCTCCTGAAACAGGCATCACATGTATAAGTACATGTCTAAAATAGGAAAACTACAGCAAGCTCTCCATCACCACAAGCCTCTAAGTCAACTCCACGTTTTTCACCAAGCCAACACGGGCTTCAAAAATGGTTTTATATCATAAAACTCACATTTTCATCCTTCAAACTATACATATCATCGTAACAGATATCATGCCACAGTTAAGAAAAAACTAATAAAATAGTAATAAAAAACACGATCTTTGTTCACCCAGATCATACAACCGGAATTAAAATATTATTTTTCCACTCGGAACATACAACTGAGGAAAATAAAATGATAATAAAAAATATTGTTCCCTCGCGAAATGTACCATCGCAGAAAAAATAATTATGATCCTATGTACCGACTCCATCACAAGGGGATAGAGGCCACAACTATATACTCATATCCATTACTCTACGCCCAAGCTATCCAATGACTTGCTAGGTAATGACAAGTTCTATATGGAGCACCACGACGTAAAAGCTAACTTTACGGGCGACAACCCGAGGGAAAAGAGCACCCAAACCGACCTTCTTTACGGGAACTACCCCGAAGGATAACAAAGGTACCTACTCTGTGCACGTTTCTGTACTTTTACCGAGGAAAACTCGTGCCAAATACCCGTCATCCTGGTACATCTAGATATTCATTACAAAAATCGAATTGTAGCTCAACTACAAAACCTTTCCACAAAACCTTTCACAAAATATACATTATACGTGTATATTTAGATCTGTCCATCAACATGGAGATCAACAAAATATTTTCAAAATATTTTTTCCCATTTCGACAAAGCGTTTCAAAACCTGAGACTCAACCCCAAGGATTAGCTCCAAATCTCCAATACATAAAATGTCGAGATTTTCACAAAAATTACCATTTTTTATCGTTTTCAAGAACACTTTTTGAAAACCACACATCCACAAGTTATATCATGTAATAAATCAAAAAAGCATAAAACATGCTTTTTATCCAAAATAAGGTTTAAACACAACACATGATATATAAGCATTTTAACCGAAAAAAAGCATACAGCTATATGTAGCGTCACTGGCCAACCGCCACTATCACGTCCTGACACCTGGGCCACGTGAAACACCCACAAACAAACTCCCAAGGAACAAGAGACTTGATCAAAAGGGCTCACACGGATGAAAAATAACCTTTCCCAAGCATTTGGCCAAAAACGGATGAAAAACGGTTTGGAAATCTTGACACACCTTCACTCTTTTGGTTATAACTTTTTCTTAAAAAATAATTTTAAGGTGGGAGAGGTGCCATTGGAAAGAAGACTTCCGGGGCTTCAATTTGAGTATAAGAATGATCCAATTCCGAGTTCAGATGAAGGAGATAACATCAAAGAAAAATGGCCCTACGCAGCCAGTCCGCTCGAGCAGACTTCGGGCGCTCGAGTGAGCTACCACCCTAGAAGAACCCAAAAAATCTGTTCTTGGTATACTTGGTGTTCTAAGCCTCCAAACACTCAAACACCCACTAACCATTATCTCAACCACAAATTAAAGCCTCCAAACACCTTTTAAACACCCTCGGATATACCCAAACCCAAAATACCACAGATCCTCGAAAGGAACATTTCAAAACCCAATTTCATCCAACCAAAATCAACACAAACGCCCTTTTTAAACCAAAACCCGATTTAACGAAACATAAGCTTATGTTTGTGCATTTTTAACCGGTCAAAATACTTATAAACGTACATAGTACCATTTAACAACAGTAGAGTCGAAAATCCTATCTCGTTGAGCTAAAAGCTCGACGTCTCGATCCACGTGCAAAAATAAACTTTGTCAAAATCAAAATCTAACGGGATGGTTGCGTAGCCCTCGATGACAATACCAAGAATTCGTAGTCTGATCGTTGAAAAACGATCCCCGGGTCCCCGAGAAGTTAGAGAGAAGGCAGAGAGAAAAAGGAAGAAACTTATGAGTTAAGTTTTGAAAATATCTTTTGAAAATATCTAACTCTATATATTTTTAGGCCTCCAAAATATCTTTTTTTTTAAATTTTTGAAATTCGTACCATAACTTCTCGCAGCTCCGGGGACCAACCCCACAAAATCTCTGAACCCGAACATGCGTCAAAACCACATTTTTTAGAATCTCGCGCCAGGCCTCCACTGCTCGAGCGCTTGACCACCACTCGAGCGGATCCCTACCGACATACCACTCTACCACCCCACCGCTCGAGCGCACAACTACCGCTCGAGCGGTCACCACACAGAACCACTCTCTGGCGCCACCGCGCTCGAGCGCACACCCACCGCTCGAGCGGTCATCGCTGGGTGAAAACCTGAACCAAATAAGTAAGATCAAACTTTAATCCCTACTCTCGTGAACACTTAGACCATATTCAAAAATGAAATGGGTCAGGGTCTCACAACTCTCCCCCTCTTAAAGGAATTTCGTTCCCGAAATTCAACACTGCAACTCAAGCCAAACACTGTCCCGCAACTTTCAACAATCTCTGATGCAAGCCCAGCAATACTGCACAACAGCAGACATGCCCCAGCAACTGAAATCCCAAACCTATCGCCACACAAGGAAAACATGACTGGAAGATCCAATCTCCATACATACTGTGCACATAGGCAAGTTCCACTGATACTACTATCATCCAGAAAACATCCATAAACATTGGATCAAGATCCAACTTGTGCTGCCAAACCCCAATACAGAACTCTTGGCGAACTCAAACTACTCCGGCGACAAACATATCATACGAGATCAATCCACCATGGTACTTGATCTCAGACATGCTCTATGCTCGAACACAGAGACTATCACCCTCGTCCTCATTGCCACATACTGGCTCAATCACATCTCACAATACACACCAAGGACTATCTCCACAAGTCCAAACACACGACGTCAAACTCTGGCATCGGTCACAAGAAGTCACATGTTCCAAGTCCTTAAACAGAGCAAAAGGTTAGATTCACGAAAGTTTACCAGAAACTTACTTATGAATATCCCAACTGGACTGTGCCGACAAAATTTCCACTCAGTCAAAAGCAGTAATGCAACCGTACCCACATAATCCAAAACAAACTGCACTCAATAGTTAAGGATTCTCTGCCGATCACTGCAAAGAACTCTGCATCTCTACATCAACTCCCCAAGCATTCTCATCTACTAACGTAAGCTCACACGGAACACAACCCAACTAGTTCAACCATTCGTTGAAACCACGACAGATTTGTCCAACAATCACCCAATCTTGGCAATACACGTCCCTGAGTCACAACTCCAAGGGTCATAACACGGATATAAATCCACTGAGATTCCACAGTCTTAGGACACAACCAAAACCTAAACCAATCAAAACCCAGCATCTCTATCCACCAGAGATGAAACAACTCACAAATAACACGCACCAGACAATTGTCTATAAGACAATCGTCTACAAGAACTCTCCCTCTCCCTTCATCCAAACGAAAGGAAAAAGCCAACAAGAAATCATGGCCAAACCTCAGCATACTGCCGACGTACTCCCTGTACTCCTCAACACTTAGCTTCTAAAGAACTCTGAAAGTCCTACCTCGAGGCCACATCGACTACAGGCGCACAGCTGTTGTCAATGCCGATCACAACACTCAGACCATCAGCTACCCCAAACTCTCAACTCTTCGGTGTCATTAACACACACGCGGACATCATCCATCCACATGCTTGGTACAACTCATACCATTGCACCCAAAACCTCACCGCAGAAGGTTGCGCTACACCACCTAACTCCTGTAGGTGCACCACAATCACGTTATGGTCTCAAGCTTGCTGTACAAGCAACTCTCATAGAAAGCGTACAGCTCTAAGAGAAAGAAACCTGATCTAGAGACCTCTCATCCAGAGTTACTGATAACTCCCACAACTATGCAGGTATCTTTTGTACTTCTGCTCTCAAAGCACACATCAAACACAGGCATCGTAACCTACGATTCCTCGCCTATCGCCTCATGCCAGCCAAACCACGCAGTCCATTACTGAACCCCATCACTCCACACTTCATTCCCATGGGCGAATAACATACCCATCTCTAAACCCAAGGTGGATGGAACACAAACAACTTCTGGGCATATCACACTCGGGATAAATTTTCTCAACGCTAAGCCTCAGCACTGAGCCAACCACACTGTCGAACTTGTCGACGATCCCTTCGAACCTCATACAACTTGCATGGTTCCCAAACACGATATCCTAATCATTAGGATCTCGACCAAATCACGAATCTGCATTCCCGTAGGAATCTCATGGAACTGATACTCATCACAGGAATCCTTACACATTCCTAATCCCATGCTCTTCCCAGCATATCTACGGAACTCAATTCTCAAACCTTGAAAGGTATTCAACGTCCAAGGTCATCAGAACCACTCGGACTACCAACAACATCCTGTTGATCACTCTCAACGTCTTGTTGTCAGGGATATTCCCAGAATCACTCATGTTCTGCTATCTTAACATACGCCCAGCCAAGAATTACTATGCTCCCATCCACTATGTTCCCGTCCATACCCCATCCTGAGTACACGAATCATGACATAGCATGGCTCAAGACGTACCTAATCCATCACACGGCTAAACTCGACTCACAGAGGAGTTCCACCACATACCAAGCGGTCAACACTGAACCCATAACTATACCTCTGCAACTGATAACAACTGAGTCACACATAACCAAACCCAAACCACGGTATCGCCGTCTCAAAAGGGTGTACAGGTTATAAAGAAAGAAATTCTTCAGACATATTTTGTAATTTATATTTAGGTTTAGGTAGAGGGGTAATAAGCAAAGGAATTGATGTTATAGGAGTTTGGGTGTTTTAATCAGGTGTTTCACATCGAATATCTATATTTTTAACAAATTTGTAAAGAGCATCTAATTTAGTGTGTAGTTGGTTAGTAACGTAGGTTGTTGTTCTAATCTTTTTAGAACATTTTTAAAATCAATCTTTTGATTAAAATTTTGTAATATAGGACTTTTTTCAATATGATCTGTCATTGCATCTAAATGTTGTAAAATTATTTTAGATCTTAATGCTTGATCATCTATTTGATTGAGCATATCAAGTATATCTTGTTCTGATTTTCTAAGAACATTAATGGATAATATATTAATTGGTAAGCCATTCATATTAAGAATTGCTTAATAATAAATACCCAAACTCCTATAACATCAGTTCCTTCGATTCTTATCCCTCTACCTAAACCTAAATATAAATTACAAAATATGTCCGAAGAATTTATTATCCAATTACAAAAATTTTTAAAACAATCACAAGCCTCTACGGCCACAGTCTCTCCTTCTTTTAAAAAAATATTGATAAAGAACCTGAAACACATTCCGAAGATAAAAAATCAATTCATATGATAAAATAAAATGACCAAGAATTAAAACAATTATATGAAATCCTAAACCATAGACAGATAAACATACATATGCAATCCAAAAGATTAAAAAGCATGCTAAACAACTCCCATGTTTGTGTCTACCAAATCCACAAGCATTTAAAATTGTAGAAATCGATACTTCAGATATTGGCTATGAAGGTATTTTAAAACAAAGATATCAAGGTCATGAACAATTAGTTAGATATACTAGTGGAGTATGGAAACCAGCTCAAATAAATTATTCTACTATTAAAAGAGAAATTTTATCTATTGTTATGTGTATAACAAAATTTGAAAGTGATTTATTAAATCAAAATTTTTTATTAAAAATTGATTATAAAGCAGCCAAAGATATTTTGCAAAAAGTTGTTAAAAACATTGTTTCTAATCAAATATTTTCTAGATGGCAAGCTATTTTATCAATATTTGAATTTGATATTGAGTATTTTAAAGGTGATACTAACTCTCTCCCTGATTTTCTTACTCAAAAATTTTTACATGGAATTCAAAATCCTTCTATATTCACAAAGTCCTTCTATATTCACAATGTCAAAGGATAACGGTTCCATGAGAGATTTTCCATCCAATCCTTTACGCACACAAATAAGAGAAACTTCCCGAAACCTAAAAAACCTCAACCATATACGCCTCATGACACCTTATTCCAATAATTCCTCTAGAGGAAGAGGATTATCAAAACGTACTGGCTACCAGTGACCCAAATCGACCCAAAGCTGTTACTTCTTTTATTAGTAAGTATATTGCGCGTAAATGGCATCATATTTCTAAAATTGGAACTCCTTCCAGAAAGTATTTTGAAACTATATTATTAGAGATTAATTTTATTAAAATTCAACACAATAGCAATAGTAGTGATGGTAGCATCATTAACTATTCCAAATATGTTATATTAAAAATTATTTCCAAAAAAGAATGGACTTATGGTGACTCTTTTAATAAGCATTTTAAAAATGAATCAATTTCCTCAAAAACTTACAATTTTTATGATTATCAAGAGGCATTTACAAATGTCTTCTATTTTCGAAATGAAACCATGACTCATTCGTAGTTTGTAAAATTCTGTAATAATTTTCAATCATCAATTCTCTATTGATTTCACATTTGGTGGAATGAATTTGGTCCACATCCTTCTATTCTTCCCTCTGAATTGAAAGAGCCTTATGAGTACTATTGAACCTATGTCAAACCTCAAAATCCATTGTTTTTATATTTTTATGCTGACTTCTCTCTTCCTTGGTTGCTTCAATGGAAGTATACCGTCAGTATTACCAATTTAATTCCTTATCTGGCCAGGAAATTTGCTTCTCGCTGGTGGGATAAGTTTAAAATTTGCAAAGAAATTTATACTCAAACTTTAAAGAAATATTATATCCAAAAAGCTCAGGCTCAAAAGACTTCTCAATCATCTTCATCATATAAATCTAAACTTGTTTCGTCTCCTAAATCTATTAATTCTGATTCCTCTAATTTTATTAATGTCAATATCTCATCATTGAAATCAAAAGTTCTTTCTAATAACTCTTCATTAATTTCATCAAAAGCCGCTTTGAAAAAAGCTCCCCTCAAAGAATTAAATTCTCAATTGGAAAATGATGATCTCCTTGGAGAACTATTAACTGACCTAGTTAGTCCTCAATCAAACGAGGATGACTGTTTTGGTGTTCATTTTGACACTCAGTCATTATGACTATTTAAAGTTTCTATTGATCCTTTATTATTATCTATTTATCGAAAGAATAATTGGTTCATCCATCCATCGCATGTCTCTCTATCGAAAGAATCCAATGAAACTTATACATTATCGAAAGAATTCAATTATGCATCCAGCCACCCATTGTCACGCCCCAAACTCCGGGTCACGCGAAAAGCCACCGAACAACCACCAAACCGTCCAAACAAAAGGGATTTAAAATCAGAAGACCAAACAAGGCCAAAACCTTTGTAAAAATGTACTACGGAGGGTTTATTGATTTAAAAGAGTAGCTAAAAGACTACAATTATAGCCCTACTGCCCAGCTTTTAAAAACAAAAGACGAGTTTAGAATAAGAAAATCTTTTTATTTTAAAAGAAGTTTAGGCCGTTCCAAAATTTACCTCGAAGCACAAAATTTATATAAAGCAAAACCATTTGAAAATTCCGTTCGTAAACCAACAACGAAAAACGTAGTATGAAACTACAAAAAATAACAACCGACCCAAGGTTCTCTCGAAAGCATTAAAACATGCATACATCCATAATCATAGTATACGATTTGCAACATGTTACAAATAAACATGAAACATATACAACAGGTATAAGTTACTTATCAAGACAAAACAGACGACTTGTCATCAGCCACCTCCGGGCACCATCGGGTCAACCTACAGGATCACGCTTACCTGAAAAAGGTTTTACATCATAAAATTCTAAGTTTTTTATGTGACTCCCAAAACAGTTTTTCCTTCACAACCAAGCATTTAAACAATGCAAAATCATATTTTTACAGTTGAAGAAAAATAGTAATCAAAACATTACTTTCCCACTCGGATCACACACCGAGGAAGATAAAAACAGTAAGTTATAATAAAATAGTATGCTCCACTCAGGCCACACCGCCGAGGAGAAGAGGTAAAATAGTAATCAAAACATCATTTTCCTTGCGGAATGTACCATCGCGGAAAAGAAGAAAGAGATCCTATGTACCGACTCAATCACAAGAGGATAGAGGTAGCAACTATAGACCCCTATCCAGTATCTAACCCCCAGATATCGTGGGATTGCCTAGATACACACAGGTTCTATACGGAGCACCATGAACGTAACCACTCAATTTGCGAGTTATGACCCCGAGGGAATTGAGCACCCATCCGTCTCAATTTACGGGGACTAGCTCGAGGGACCTTAGTACCTACTCTGCGCACGTTTCTGGACTTACACTGAGGACAACTCGTGCTAAATACACGTTATCCCGGTACATCTAGATATTCTTCTAAAAATAGTACCGTAACTCAACTACGAAAATATTTTTTCAAAATAATACATTATACATGTATAAAGATCCATCCATCAACATGGAGATCAAACAAAACATTTTCAAAAATGTTTTTCTCCAATTTTCGCAAAACGTTTCAAAACCTGAGACTCTACTCCGAAGGCGAGCTCCAAACCTCCAAAGCATAAAATGTTGAGATTTTCATCAAAATCCTCTGTTTTCAAACAATGTCTACCGTTTTCAACAACACCCTTTGAAAATCATACAATCACATGTCATATGATGTACTAAACCAAAAAAAGCGAAAAATATACTTTTTACCAGAAAAATCAAGGTTTAAACATAGTATGACATTTCATGCATTTTTTATCGGTGAAAAAGTATAAAATTACATATAACACCCTAATACAGCAGTAGGGTCTAGAATCCTACATCGTTGGGTCAAAACCCAATGTCTTAAAAATCGAACGTCGACAAAACAAAAATATGGCCGGATATATACAAAGCCCACATCCCCGATAGCAAGAATCCATAAGCTGATCAACTGAAAACTAAGCCCCGGGTCCTCAAATCTAGAAAGAAGGCAGAGAAAACGGGAGAGAGAAACCAGATCTAAAAATCAAAATATTCCAAAATATCTCCACGGCTGGATATTTATAGAGAACGCCAAAAATTCACTGTTCAGTCGACTGAATCCCCAGTTCAGTGGAATGAATGACGCTACTGGAAATGCCAAAAAGCCTAGTGGACAAGGTTGAGTCGACCAAGCCTCCATGTCCAGTCGATCGAACTCAAAAAACTCAGTTCAATCAACTAGGCCAAGCCCCTCAGTCGGCCGAACTACTAGGCAGTGCATTTTTTTATGTAAAAATTGATTTTTCAACCTTAAACCAAATCAAACAAGCCTCAACGGAACCTAAACACACGCCAAGGGTGCACTTAAAACATTTTGGAGGTTCCGAGATAACTCGAACACTTAATCATTCAAAAATGAATCGTGTCGAGGTCTCACAACTCTCCTCCTCTTAAAGGAATTTTGTCCCCAAAATTCAACACCGAAACTCAAGCTAAACATCAGCCTGTCAACTATCAACAATCTCATATGCAAACCCAGCGATAATGAACCACGACAGAAATGCCCTGACAACATTGTACAATAGCAGACATGCCTCAGCAACTGAAACCCCAAAAATCATCGTCACAAAACTAATACACAACCATCATCACGCAAGGCAAACACGGCGTGAAGAATCAACCACCATACAGACTGATCCCTCAACAAGCTCCACTGACACCATCATCATCCAGGAGATAGCTATGAAATAGAGGATCAAGATCCAGCTCACGCTGCCAAACCTCGAAACACAACTCTCGCCGAACTCAAACCATTCCAACGGCAGACGCAAAGCAAGGGACCAATTCACCATGATACCTGATCTCAAAC
This sequence comes from Heliamphora exappendiculata, assembly GCA_034768845.1. NCBI lineage: Eukaryota > Viridiplantae > Streptophyta > Magnoliopsida > Ericales > Sarraceniaceae > Heliamphora > Heliamphora exappendiculata. The sequence continues at coordinate 36,556 of JAOTRH010168614.1, forward strand.
ATGCTCTTTGCTCGAACACAGAGACTATCACTCTCGTCTTCATTGCCACATACTGGCTCAATCACATCTCACCGTACATCAAGGACCATCTCCTCAAGTCCAAACACAAGACGTCGAGCCCTGACATCAGTCACACGAAGTCGCATGCTCCAGGCACCAACTTTACTCGAGTTCTGACGATCCCCAAACGACCATCGATCTTGATACCACATCATCACCCCACTGATGCTAACAAACCATCACGTGGCCAACATGATACCGATCCACGAGCAACAACATAAAGCCCAACTCCATGGAGAAGCTCACTAGAGAGAAGTTCATTTAACTCACCTGGAACACCAAAGAACAAATCTCAGCAAACCCTCAAACCTTTCTCCTCTACTCAAACTTCCATCACGAACCACAATTCTCACCCAGGAGAAACATCATGTGGCACACCAATGTCCCAGACAACGTTTCACACAACCGAAAGCCAATCCGACATCACAGCCACTAAGTCACCTGACCCAAATGAGTCGCTTGGCCAAACGTGTCATGTAAACAGAACATCTCATAGGTATCCAACAACCTATATCATCCAAATCAAAACTCTCGTGCAACAACACGTCACTGCACATCTCAACGTCTCATCATTAGATCACTGATACCAAAACTGCAGATCAATCTCATGTCAAACACGGTCGTCGTCATCAGACAAAGCAACAAAGACTGACATCCAACATCAAACCACATACACATAACACATACAGCAGACCTTTGGGTCCACAATAGCACACTATTCGGGCCCAAGATACCAATCAAGACTTGCATCTTACACTTACCAATTTCCTCACATTCAGACCTCATCACGGCCCTTTCGTTCCCAACCAAGCAATCACGTCGGTCCGAACAGGCCACGTCAACCAAGGCTTCTCCAACATCATACTCTCGAAACCACCATCCATACAAACAATAGTTATGCCGAAGCACAACACTTACCACAGTCGACAACCACTTCTCGACTCCAAGAACTTTGAGCAGTTCTAAGTCCCAAACAGGACCCAAGCCAGGCTCACAAAAGTCTATCTAAAACTCATCATACACACATCACAACCGCATTGTTCTGACAAACCCCCGCATCGCCAAGAGCTAGAAACACAACCATACGCACACAACAGTCAACGATCCTCAACTGATCCCTGCAAAAGAACTTTACGTCTCAACATCAACTCCCTTGTCAACAAGAATCATCACAAGTACTCTTGTCTACCAACTGAACCTCACATGGATCACAATCGAAATGGTTTAACCACTCGTTGAAACCACAAAAGGATTAGTCCAACCATCACCCAATCACAGCGATACAAGTTCTTGAGTCATAACTCCAAGGGTCACGCACGGGTACAAACCCAATGAGATTCCACAGTATCAGAATACAACTAAATCTGAACCAAACAAGAACCTGGCATTTCTATCCAACTGAGATGAAATAACTCCCACCAGACAGTCATCTACAAGACAATCGTCCACAAGAAAACTCTCTCTCCCCTTTCATCCCAAGAAAAGAAAAGGGACAACAAGAAACCATGACCCAACCTCAGCAAACTGCCAGCATACCCCCATTACTCATCAACACTTAGCTTATACGAACTCTGTAAGTCCTATCTTAAGGCCACGTCAACTACAGTCAAACAGCTGCTGTCAACCACAATCGCGATACTCAGATCATCCGCTATACCAAGCTCTCTCTCTCTGACCTCATTCACAGATGTGAACACCATCAATCCGCGCACCTAGTACAACACATCCTATTATACCCAAAACCTCACTTCACCAGGTTAGGCTGCAGGACCTAACTCCTATTAGGAAAATCATAATCACGTCACAGCCTTGAGCTCACTGTCCAAGGCACAACATCAACAAAGGGAACCCCAATCCTAGAACCTCTCATCTAGAGTTACTAATTACCCCGACAACCATGCAGACACCTTCTGCACTTTTTCTTTCAAGAACACATCGATCACCGGCATTGTACCCTACGATTTCTCACCTATCACCTCAGGCCTATCAAACCACACGGTACACTGCTGAACCTCACAACTCTACAGTTCATCCTATAGGTAAACAACATACCCATCTCTGAACCTAAGGTGGAACACAAACAACCTCTAGGCATCTCATACCCAGGATGCGTCATCTCAGCACTAAGCCAACCACAAGAACCTTACACAGTTCCCAAATGCAATCTCCTAATCACTAGGATATCGACTAAACCACTGACCTGCCTTTCCATAGGAACCTCACAAAATTGATACTCGTCACAGGAGCCCTTACACATTCCCATACAGCCAAAACCCGTGCTCTTCCCAGCATAACTGCAATTCACACTCATTCCCATATCCTTGAGTTCACTCACTCGGAACTCAATTTTCAAACTTCAAAAGGTATACAACGTTTAAGGTCATCAGACTACTTAGACTACCAACAACATCTTGCTGACCACCATCGATATCTTGACTACCAGGGAATATCTCCAGAACCACACGTTCTGCTATCTCAACATACGCTCAGCCAAAGATCTTTACGCTCCCATCCACTATGTTCCCGTCTATACTCCATCCTGAGTACACTGCTCAAGACATAGCATGGCTCACGACGCATCTAATCCATCACACGGCTAGAACCACATATACCAAGACACCGAAGGGTTGTCACTATCCCTAATCTAATCACATCGACTGATTTCCCAGGGTCTCCGATACCCCATGACCTTGATTCACAAGGTCAACCATAACACAACTTCAACATCCACTAGCCTACTCTCAGGGGGAGCCAGCTACTATAACCAAGCCACTCACTAAGCTTCATCTGCACCTGAATAAACGCTGCTCGTACTAACACCTAACAGATACCAACCGAGGCCAACCTCACACAGCTGAACCCAACTCACTGATGAGTTTCACAACATACCAAGCGATCGACGCACAACCCATAACCCTGCTTCTGTAACTGATAGCAATCGAGTCGCATAACCAAGACCCAAACCACAGTCTCGTCATCTCTAAGGGTGTACAGGTCGTATATGAAGAAAGCATGAAACACAACAATCTAAGGTCGATCTATCATGTTACTTCTACCATATACCACATAATCATGCTAGCACATAGGCACGATGATTATGCAGACACAACAACGATATCGAGGAGAACCAACAAGAATGATGCGTCACTTTAGATAACCTACTTAGATTCCTTGCTAAAAATTACGTCCATGAAATGTGTTTTTAACTTGGTTCCCAAGTCTGCCAATCCAAACACGAGACTGATCAATCATAAGGCCAAACCTCCATACTCACATATACACAACATACTCCAAACATAAGCCACCAAGCACACACACATCCTCACAAGGTAACACACCTCCTTTCCACGGCTCATAGGTATTCGAACCCAAAGCTCTGATACCAATTTGTCATGCCCTAAACTCTGGGTCACGCAAAAAGCCACCGAACAACCACCAAACTGTCCAAACAAAAGAGAATTTAAAACCAAAAGACCAAACAAGGGAAAAACCTTTGTAAAAATATACTACAGAGGGTTTATTGATTTAAAAGAGTAGCTAAAAGACTACAGTTATAATCCTACAGCTCAGCTTTTAAAAAAATACGAGTTTTGAATAAGAAAATTTTTTCGTTTTAAAAGAAGCTTAGACCGTTCTAAAATCTACCTCGAAGCACAAAAGTTTATATGAAGCAAAACCATTTAAAAATCTCATTTGTAAACCGTTGATCCCAACAACGAAAAACATAGTATGAAACTACGAAAAACAACAACCGACCCAAGGTTCTCTCGAAAGTATTAAAACATGCATACATCATAATCATAGTATATGATTTACAACATGTTACAAATAAACATGAAACATATACAACATGTATAAACTACCTATCAAAACAAAGCAGGCATCTTGTCATCAGCCACCTCTGGGTACCACCAGGTCAACCTACAAGAACACGCTTACCTAAAATAGTTTTACATCATAAAACTCCAAGTTTTCCATCTGACTCCAAAAATAGTTTTTTCTTAACAACCAAGCATTTAAACAATGCAAAACTATATTTTTACAGTTGAAGAAAAATAGTAATCAAAACATTACTTTCCCACTCAGATCACATATCGAGGAAGATAAAAATAGTAAGTTGTAATAAAACAGTATGCTCCACTCAGGTCACACCGCCGGAAAAAAGAGGTAAAATAGTAATCAAAACATTATTTTTCTCGCAGAATGTATCATCGCAAAAAAGAAAAAAGAGATCCTATATACTGACTCAATCACAAGAGGATAGAGATAGCAACTATAGACCCCTATCCAGTATCTAACCCCCAGATATCGTGGGATTGCCTAGATACACACAGGTTCTATACGGAGCACCATGAACGTAACCACTCAATTTGCGAGTTATGACCCCGAGGGAATTGAGCACCCATCCGTCTCAATTTACGGGGACTAGCTCGAGGGACCTTAGTACCTACTCTGCGCACGTTTCTGGACTTACACTGAGGACAACTCGTGCTAAATACACGTTATCCCGGTACATCTAGATATTCTTCTAAAAATAGTACCGTAACTCAACTACGAAAATATTTTTTCAAAATAATACATTATACATGTATAAAGATCCATCCATCAACATGGAGATCAAACAAAATATTTTTAAAAATATTTTTCTCCAATTTTTGCAAAACGTTTCAAAACCTGAGACTCAACCCGAAGGCGAGCTCCAAACCTCCAAAACATAAAATATTAAGATTTCTATCAAAATCCTCTGTTTGCCAACAATTTTCACCGTTTTCAATAACACCCTTTGAAAATCATAAAATCACATGTCATTGTGGCTTTGGAATTTGGGGGTTAAAAATGAGAAAATTCAAAGATATTTTGAAAAATATTTTAAACACCTTGAAAATTAAATTTTAAAAACCCCTTTTGTTGAAAATAGAGTCGCCACTTAGTTTTTGAAAAAAACTAAGAAAAATAAAATTGGCTACTAATCTTGAAAATGTTAACCAGAGAAAAAGGGCTCGGGGGCTAAGGCACGAATCAGAAAAAGTGTTAGGTACCCCGCTCGCCCAATCATAAGGTTGACCTCTACTAATCATCATTGGTTCTTTAATATGATTTCTCAAATGCATGCAAATAAAAAAAAATGAGGGTAAAGAGGGAACATTCAAAATTAAGCATAAAAAATACATAAAATATGTATATAACTCTCCAAAATAAATAAGTGCCAAAAGAAAAATTCTAAATCCTATAACATGCAATTTCTATCTAAAGGATACATGAAACACATACCCAGATGCAATATTGTTTAAACAACCTAAACTAGTATGCTTTAGTAAAAAGAACAAACATGTTAAGTTGCTAAAATTATCTTACTTGGATTGCACAAAAATGAACTACACAATTTTGACATAAAGTAATCAAATCCTAAACTAATATGTACAATATAGATATTATTGAATTATCTAAAAGTATGTACAAATCTTATGTTAAAGACTAACCAAGACAATAAAATCTAATAACAAATATTTTATGTATTAACAAGAAAATATTTGAAACTCCAATTTGAAGAAAAAAGAAATAAAAGGAAATTTACAAAACAAAATAAAATATTGAGAAATGCTTGTTTAAACCACTAAAAGAAAATCTTATTGTTTATATTTTATATTTTTTTGAACAAAATAAAGGAAAAAAAAATAGAAATGAAATAAACAAATAAGTTTTTAATTATTGTTAGAGGAGAAAATTACACTATTAACTTAAATGATTAAAATAAGAAAAATGAGATAAACATTAACTAACATAAAATGTATTTTTATTTGTTTTGCGCTTTTTTGTGGTTAATAAAAAAAACTATGAAAGACAAATTAAGTTAGTAGAGAAAGATATTAAAGAAAATTTAATATCATATATTTTTAAGAGAAAATAGAAAAAATAGAGAAAAATAAAAGAGATTAAAAGAAAAATAGAATTTTCTTTTAAAGAGAAAATTATGATGTTTTTTGTAATTTTTTGATTTTCAAAAATAAAAAATAAAAAAGATAAAAAAGAATCATAAGAAAAGAAAATAAATTTTTTTTGTAAGAGAGATGAATGCTAATATTATAAGAAGAAAAATGTTAAATGAAACTTTATTAAATTTAATAAGAAGATAAAAGACAAGAAAAAAAAATTACACTAATATTGAAAGAAAAAAAAAATAGAAAGTATAAGTTAGAAAATAAATATTAAGCGAAAAAAAATAAAATACAGTATTAGTATTTAAAGAAAAGATAATAAAATACTTAAAGAAAAATAGATAAGGCATTATGAGAAAAAATAAAGTTAATGATAAAAGAAAATAAAATGTTACATCAAAAGAAAAGAAAATGTTAGAAATATGAATCGTATTGAAAAGAAAAGAAAAAGAAAAGAAATAAAATAAAAATCGGAACATTAAACTAGTGCTTAAAAGAAAAATAAAAAAAAAATGCTAGAATATTAGAACAAAATTAAGAAAATAAAAGAACACTTAAACTAATATTATAAGCAAATAAATAAATGGTACATTAAAAAAAATTACATTAAATTAAAAGAAAAGAAATAAGACTTTTTTTTAAAGCTACATTTCACAAAAAAAGTAAATGCTAAGAAAGAAAGTTAAATAGTTATTAAATTAAAGTTAAGAATTAAAATGGATCATTAAATTAATGATACAAGAAATGAAATAAAATGAAATGCTAGTAAAAAAAAATTAGACTAATTAGAGGAAAAATAAATAAATAATGTTATAACATTAATTTAACATAAAAAGAAAAAAAAAGAGAATAAAATACTAGAATTTAAATAGATGTAATATTGATTATTACAACTATTTTTATGTAAGTGCTTTATATTATAACAATAACGACATTATTTAGTCGTATTGTTAATTGATGTTAGCACTAATTAATGAATTAATTAAAGAAAAAGATAATGTATTTAATGTGAAAGTGTAAACTACGAAATTAAACCAACCAAATTAAATGAAATTAAAGCAACTATATTAAATGAAGCAATGTAAATGATGACAAGATTAACTATACAAATAAAAAGGAATACATGAATTAAGATTAAATATAACCCGATCACCCTGAAAGATAGATAATAGGGTTAGAAAGACCGGGGATCCAAGCGAGGTACCTGAATTACCGGAGAATCCTCAAGTCGGGAAATGTGCTCCAATTGTCCAATCATCGGGGGTGATCCAAGCAATGCAGGTTTCAATGTAGGTATAGGAGATTAGGGACTCGGTATCTCGGCAGGGTTTCGACGTTGGGGCTCGGGATCGCTCGGTATATCGGCAGTATCTCACACTCAAAATTCCTACTGAAAACGTACCACGAGTACGATATTTATAGAATTCTTCAACCAATGAGGTGTTGCCACGTTTTGGGACACGTCAGGCCATTTGGAGTTGACGGCCGCC
>JAOTRH010168615.1:0-12504 GCA_034768845.1 Heliamphora exappendiculata
AATGTTGAAAGGTTAAAAAAATTTGAATTTTCAAACAATATTTTTTAACTTTTTTAATTTTAACCAAAAAAAAAAAAAAAAAACTCTGTGACTTAAAACTAGTTGGGAGGCCAAAGAGTGCGACATTTGCGGATTGTGACGAAATTTTAAAGCAGGTGGCATGTGATAGACGGCAGCTGAAGGACTGTTGCGCAAACTTTTGGAAGAATGTGATGAAGAAGGTGCATAACCAAGTACTGAAGGACACAATAATGGAAATTCATGGTCCTCAAACCGAACGTGGTGGGAATAATTGTTGAGTCAAGCTCTTTAATTGATTGAATAAAAGGCTTGATTTTTTATCACATTGATTAGGAAGTAGTTTTTTTTTAAAGTTTATATATGAAAATATTTAAACTTAATTTAATTAGCTTAAGTTTGGAATGTTAGCCTATGGTGTGGATGAGTCTATAATAACGCAATGCGTAGTCTGTGCAAATTTTTGTACGCACCTTTGCATACATTGTGCGATTTATCAAAGATCATTCGATCAGTATATTTTGAATTGTTTGATCAATAATTTAAATTTAAACTGATTAAACAAGTTTATGGTTAAAATCCAAAATGTGCTATTTCACCAAAAGCTATCATTTTAATAATTATTTTTTCAAAAGGTTTTTTTAAAAAGTTTTCTGTTATTTCGAGAAGACACCTTTGTGTCTTTAAAATCTAATCTGTTTTATGTTTTAACAATCATCAGAAAACTTATTTCTCTCCATTAAATTATTATTTCTGTTAAAGAGAATTTTGTGAAAGTTTACCAGATTTTGCTAGTTACATTTTTTTATTAAAAAAAAGACTTTGTTGTGTCTTGAGAACAACTTTTTCATAACCCATCATTAAATTTTTTTTAATTGGGGCAAATTATATTATAAATAAAGTGTCTTTAGATAGCCTTAAAGAATTCGTCTTACAATTTTTCCAACAATAATATAAATAAATAGTGCTATAATCAAAGCAATGACAGCCATAATGTGAAGGGCTATAACCTAGAAAAATAGATCGAAAATATATGGGGATAGAATGAAAAGATATTTTTTACAAGAACTAAAAAAAGAATAACATAGAAAACCAAAGACTTGTAAAAGGTTGTAATATTGCAGCGTTTTATGGACTTAACATTCATATGGAGAGAGACTTAAAGAAACACGAAGAAGGCGAGTAATAAGAAAAATCAATGTTCCTAAAGGAAAGTACCAGTATTTTTGTGAAACTAAAACATAAGGAAATAAAGTCAAACTTCTCTTAACAACGTGCCGATGACGTCATTCAATTCTTCTTGTTTATTCATGAGCTCAAGAATGTGGAAGACGATGGACTATGTCACATTGTTTAGTGAGAGATTGATGTTCGTCTTCCTAATCAGTTCGTAGTTGTTTGATCCCCATGTAAAATTTTCATTCAATCATTGCTTTGAATTGGAATATGCATCAGAGAATAATACAAAGAACGGTGGCCATCTATGGATGGCATGAGACAAGGTCTTCAAACATAACTAAAAATGAAATTTATTAGTGCAGAACATTAGTGAGAGGAAAGGGGAAATGGTGAGTTTAAGGGAAAACAAATAGTGAGCATTAGTACGTGAGAGGAGCAGGGGAAGAGGGTACTAAGGTAGGATAATTAGTAGTGGTTGGAACTTGGAAGTGTTAATGTTGGAGAAGTGAGGAAAGAAGATTATTTGGGATTAGTCTAGTTGTGCCTAAGTTGACTTTGTACATCCTAATATATATATATATAAATGATAAATTTAGAATAAAATACTTAATTCAATTGGAAGAAGAAATTACGTGTGGCTAAAAAAGAAGAGAAAAAAATATGCTAAAATTAATTAATATGATGACTTGATCGAGATTGTTTTACGGTGGGTTTTTGTTCATTATACACACACACACACATATATATATATATATATATATATATATATATATATATTGAGCTGCTAGCAAAGAAAAGTGTATTAAGAAAGGAACGAAAGGCCCAGCTTACTATGGCCCAGCTTACAATGAATGCATTCCTATCTCTTTAAGCCAACAAGGTGAAAAAGACACAAAAATACAAAAAGTAAGCTAAGAGTTGGTGAGGCACCAACTGCGATTCAACCATATATCCTCTTCTTCAGTGGTCTCCAGTCCCCTCACGTTCTAAGATAATATTTTAATAGACAGGCACTAAAGTGACACCCCATTTGGAAATCACTACCTAGTAAGTCTACCTCTCCCCTTTTTGCCCCTCAAGCCTGAGGCAGTCATTTAGCTCTAGTGTTGTGAAGATGCCCAGAGCTTCCTCCTTTTGGCCCCTAAAATCCATGCCCAACATTCTCCCCACCTCCATCACCTTCACAGCGTATTCTGCTATGAGTTTGTTTCTGTAGAACAATGAGTTTGTTTCTGTTATGGATGTCTTCTGATGATAAAGAGTCAAGGGATACCTCCTTTGGGGTGGGTAATTTGGTTGGCCTTTTCCTTCCTTTGATCTTCTCTCTTTTGGTTTTGAATGTGTAGCCTAAATTCAGAAGGGTTTCTCTTTTTCTTTACTTCGATTCGTGGTTAAATGAGGGGCCTGTATAGACCATTGAATGATATCTTCCTCCAAGATAGACCTCACAAAATGTTACCCGGCCTCCTATTGTCTCAAGAGGCTTGGGGCCAAAAGAGGCTCTACTAAGATCGGCTTTTCAGTCTCTTTCCCACCGCTTTGACTCATAAGGCTTAAGTCCCATCCTTCGGATGAGTTTAGGGAGTTTTTATGGCCCGTGTAACTCCTGTCCCCTGGGACTGCCTCCAACTGCCTAAAGCCTCTTTTTGAATCAGGTGACCTTTTAAAAATGTAGTCGTTGGTTGAACCTCAGCAACATCGAAAAGGCCCCTTGCGTGTGTTTTTTAACCTGTCATCATCTGACATGAGCTTCCCTTGCTTGCTGAGCTTTCCCTTTATCGCTAGAGCCTCCCCCACCTACATTTTTTGCTGCTTCTCTAGGCCTATCTTTAGGGCCAACCCTCACTAATTGGGAGCCCTAAGCTTACGAAGGGTCCAATAAATTTTTACATTTTATATATATTTTTTTTAAAAAATAATACAATAATTTGAAAAGGACAAATTATCTTGTTCATTAACATTTCACCAATATCTAATTTACAATCCGAAGAGCACCAAACAGATCAAACATTATAATATCAAAACAAAATTAAACAAAAAAAAGTTGAGCCACTAGTAGAACATAATTGCTTAAACAAAAAAATCTTAACAAAATTTGCATTACCTATTTATTTTTTATCACTAAAAAATTTATCAAGAGTTCTTATTTGAGATTGAATTAATTCTTTCACTCTTTTTCTCTCTTTTTTTATATATATATATAGACAAATACCTTTTAGAAGGCATTTTTATAAAATTCTGAAAGTTAAAGAAAAATATAAAGAAATTAATTCAATATGAAAAAATTAAGAATGTCCACAAGTGAGACTCAAAACATATAGGTGCCTGTTTGGTAACGTTTTTGTTTTAGGTTTTCTATTTTCTGTTTAAGTTTTTTAAAATTTATAAATTGTGACTTAAACATGTTTGGTAAAAAAATGTGTTTATAAAATTGTTTAAACATTTTCAATATTTAAATTTTTTTGAAAACCCGTATTTTGTGTTTCTGTATGTTATATAAACATGTTTTGGCACCAAATATCACGCGTGAACAATATATCAAAGCTTTCACTGATCCAACCCGCGTTCAAGACTTTCGAACTCTGTTTCCCATCTTTTATATTGCCAACGGTAACTTTCACATAACCTTTATTGCACTAGTTGTTTGAACAGTTCGATCAGTCTAACAGAGCTTCAGAGCTTCAAAGTTACTTCCTCACCACTCATTCTCAAGATTTGGACCCGAATCTCACCAAAGGTCTCTCGCTCTCTTGCTCTCTTGCCTACTTCATTTCTTCTTAGATCGAAAACCATGCATCGACGAATGTAGTTGACATGCAGTAGATTTTGGTCTCTTGGATGTTTGGTTCAACTCTAGATCCAGGCAAATGACTCCGAAAAAGGTATTTTCCCCTATCCCTATCTTCCCCTCTCTTATTGTTTTGATATCCCACTATCGACGATCTTTGTTTTAAATTTAGTACCTAAGCGCTGTGAATCTTTTTCTGAAGCTTTAGATTGAGAAACTTACACCGAACAAGGTATCTATGTTTATCTCACTTTCTCTTTTTCTTTGTTATGTCCTGATGAAGCTCCTTCCTATTGGATTTGTGGGTTTGGGTATAGATTTGTTATATATTTTAGGAAGGTATACGTCATTTTTGTCTTAGTTCAAATATGAAACAAGACATTCATCAACCTCTCTCTCTCTCTCTAGATTTGTTGTTCTCCTATATTATTTTATGGATCAACCTAAAACTTTAAATTTGTGCCTTCTGAAACTGTTAATTTTCAATTTTACCATAAATTAGATGAAATATGAATACATCCATCTTGCAGATCCATGAAATTAGATTAAATATGATTACATCCATCAAATGATGGCCATCGATATATAATATATGTGTATATTTTTTTTTTCCGTCTCTACTAGCTCCTCTCACTGAATTTTCTTTATCCTTCATAAGTGTTCACCTGCCATAATCAATGCATTCTAAATCTTAAAATATTTTTGGGAGTAACTAGCCTTAGTGCTTTAGATTCACCTTAGGTTATGTTTTAATGGGAATCTACCATTTGTTAGATTTACAAATATGTACTTTTTCACCATAATAGATGTTCAATTTGTAGATATTTTTTGTTATTAGTAATGGAAAGTAACAAGGTCGTTGTGCATGATGACGATGTTGTTGACCTTGGTGGAGATGGTTCTTCAACTCCATGCGAGATGCGATGGCAGCACAAACCGAATACAAATATACGTTGGACCAGCTGAGAAATAAGTACAACCAGTTGCGTATAATGTTTAACAAGTTTAATGCATTGAAAGCGAACACTAGTATCGGGTGGGACAATACCCTTTTGATGATAACGTCACCTGATGATGTGTGGGAACGACTGTACAAGGTACATAACGTATGTAAGTAATATTTCGCATATATGTTTTGAAATATATTTGACTCATTTCACGTCGTAGGTTAATACTTATACTAAGAGATTCAGGAAAAGAGGCATGCCACATTATCATCAATTGTGTCACATCTTTGGGGACACAGTTGCAAGTGGTTGGAATATCCATGCGTCAACTAAAGCGCCGTCAAGTACCGATAATAGTGATCCAGAATTTAAGTCGAAACCAGAAGATACCTTACAAGCTGAAAGTGAAGACCGTTCGGGTGGGCGTTGCAAGGGGAAGGGTAAAGCAACAATTAATGATAACAAAGACGAAATGGAAGAAGACGGATTCGTTTGCCGCAAACATATCCCAAGCCCTCTATTTTTTCGCTAAGAATGAGAGGAAGAAGATAGAACTCAAGGAGAAGTTGATGAGTTCACAGTCGGTTGTTACCACTGGTGATCCTAAAAGTGCCTCTGTAACTGCTCTAGCAAATGACTCTCCCCATGACCAATTGGTGCAATGCATGAAAGCTCTCATGTTGTTAGAAGATGTAGAAGGCCATACTTTCACAAAGGCATTGGATAAGCTAGCAATTAGCTCCCTATGGTAGGACCTCTTCCTTCGAATGCCGAAAAATTAAAAGTGTGATTGGATTTCCAGTCTTTGAGATTTCATGTTGTTGAATGTGTCATGTTCTTTGATTCTGTGGTTATTATGTTGTAACAAAACTTTTCTCAATTTGTGGTTCATCATCGTCCTTCTTCCATTCGTAGTGTTTTATGTTCAGTTAAATTTGTTTCATAAACTCTTGTTCTGATATTTTGTTTGTCATCTATGAATGGGATATTACGTGTTTCTTTTCTGTCAAACTTGTTTTATATGTATATGTTGTCATCAAGTTTTATTTGTATTTCTTGTTTTAAATGTCATCTTTAGGTTATTTTCCAACAAAGATTTGGCATGGATAGTTGCACGACTTCTCCCCTAGGATAGTCCTTTGCTTTACAAATTTTCGGTTGTAGAATTCTCCATATGTTACATCGACTGCTGCCCTAGGATACTCCTTTGCTTTAAAAATTTTCTTCAATGAACTCCCCAATGTGTTTTGAATTCACTACAAAAGGCTGATTGCTTCTTATTTGATGGATCCTCACATTGTGCTTCATTCTCACTAGGGTATCTATCATAAACCTATTTATATATACCCAAAAATAGGTCAAACTATGCGACAGCCGCAATCTTAGCCACCTCAATAATATGTTGTCCCATACAGACCGCTCATGTGATCTTTCGACTGTTCGATTGGTCATAGCCTTATCAGTTTCTCTACATTCTGCAGAGCATTTAGTAACTATTTTTTACCCATTTTATCATTTCAGCACTTTTCGGTTGTCTTACAGAATTGAAATGTCAAAAACACGAGACACCAATCCAAAATTATTTTTGTTAAAATAATAGAATCAATATACCGGATTATTTTTTGTTAATGACTCAAAATGTTCAAATTACTTTATATTCATTGAAAATATGATATAAATATGATCAAATAATAAAAAATTAATAGAATTTAAATTAGTGATACCATTGGCACAAATTGCTGGAGTTAGCAACACTGTCACCTCGGCTCTCTCTTTCTCTCTCTTATATAATTAGTTCATAAATATAAGCAACGAGGATACAAAGTATTTGAATAGCAAAGGAAACACATCATGATAAAGATAAATAGTTATACAATAGGAGTTTTTAATCTAAATTATAAATGAAACGAGATTATGATAAATAAATTTTTCCAATTAGGTATTTGCGGCTGCTTTATAATAGCAGCTTATAACTTTTGTATTGAATCTTGTATCGAATTGTTTATAATAATTTTTGTTTTTTTCACTTATTAAAATATAATTACTGAAAGAATTATTTTTTTAAGATCAACATTGGATATTTTAGCTTCTGTGTTTGATCTATAATCAATTTTATCATTACATCTTAAAGAATATATATATTTTTTTATGTATTTTTCTCTCAATTGGAGGCTATTTATAAGCATAAAAAAGGAAAAGTCAAGAAAAAATATGATTTAATCCTGAAGATAAGTCTAAGAATCTACGTAATAAAAATTAAATAAAATCAAGATGGTTTTTTATACTCAAAATAAGCCTAGTAAATATACCTACTATAAATATAAAATCAAGATGATTTAACAACAACAACAACACAACATGCCTCATTTCGTATATACTAACAAATTACTCTTGTTTAGAAATATTTTTTAATATAATTTAGTTTTAAAATCAACTTTGTTTAGTAATTTAAGAGCAAAAAACTATTAAGAGTAACTACAAAAATAAATGATTTTATGAAATACAAAAAGGTATAGCTAGAAATAAACAAAATGAGTTTTAAAAAAGAAATATGCACTATGAGAGAGTGAGAGAAAATTAGTATCTTTTAAAACAATTATAGTAGCATTTCCAACAGGACCTCTAAGAAACTTGTAGGATAAAACAGATAGCGTATTTCTATTTAGCTCACTCCAACAGATCTTCTAAAATTATAACTATTTTATAAAATCAGTTTGGGATTGATTATACTTGGCTGGCCAGAAATGGCTCGCCAAAATTGATTCCCTCCGTTTGGCAGGCATCGACTTCTTCTTCTTCAACAAAAATACCGAACTCCATTTTCCAATCCAAATTAGTACCTTCTCTTTCCACCCAATCAAAGCCACAACCCATGGCTTCTTCCTCTCTCTATCCTAAACAGATTCTCTCTCTCTAGCCAGTGCTCCTCTCTCTGTAAATTCGTCGCTACCAATTTCTTCCTTCGGTTCCGAAATTTTGATTCAGAATCTCTTTTCTATTCTTTCCTCTCATCGCCATTGAACCAAAATGGTGCTTCTGCTTTGAACGTCGATCGAATGCGACTGAGGGTGTCGACAACTTCAACAACTCTGGTGATGGATCAGCCCCCGAGTAAAATGACTTTCGCGTTTCAATTCCTATTTTTTGATTCCCTCTATAAATAGATAATTAAAATAAAGAGTAATCCTGGAATATAAACATATAAAAAAATTTACTAAAATAAAAAAATATATATATTTATCATATTTTGAGTAATTATTTTAAAATTTTCTGTTTAGAGATGCTCTTAAATGAGAAACATCATAACACTTTAAAATGACACTAAGAATATATGTCCACTTAATACCTTTTTTCTAAGAGAAATTTATAAAATTTATAAATTCCATTATCAAAATGGATTAATATTACAAAAATTTTATTCTCTTATTCTATTGTACATCGTTCTCAGTGTAATATAAATACTGATGCAGGAACAAGAGAGAGAGAGAGAGAGAGATGGGTTCCCTTCCACATTTAGTAGAGGACTGCCAAGGCATCCTCCAGCTCTACAGCGACGGTTCAATTATCCGATCAAATCTCACAATAAACTTCAACTTCCAAATCCACGACGACGCCTCCGTCGTCTGGAAAGACTCTCTTTTTCACAAACCCTACAACCTGCATCTCCGCCTCTACAAACCTGTCTCTGCCGCCGTCTCCGCCGCTTCCACCACCAGCCTCCCCATCATCTTCTATATTCACGGTGGCGGCTTCTGCTTCGGCTCCCGAACATGGCCTCACGTCCACAACTCCTGTCTTCGCCTCTCTTCTGGGCTCCAAGCCCTCGTCGTAGCTCCCGATTACCGACTCGCGCCGGAGCACAGGCTGCCGGCCGCCTTGGACGACGCTCTCGCCGCCGTCCAGTGGCTCCAGAAACAAGCTCTGTCGGAAAATCGTGATGCGTGGTGGGGTGATGGGGTTGATTTTGGAAGGGTTTTCGTGATGGGTGACTCGTCCGGTGGGAACATTGCGCATCATTTGGCGGTTGAGCTCCGGGAAGGGTCGCCGGCGTTGGCACCGCTGCGGGTGCGGGGATACGTGTTAATGGCGCCGTTCTTTGGAGGGACGGTCAGGACCAAGTCGGAGGCAGACGGCCTGGAAGAAGATCTCTTGAACTTGGAGATCCTTGACAGGCATGTAACTTTAATTTTTGTTACTTGCATGACGTTGCGTCTAACTTTTTTTGTTCAGTTATATTTTTAAAAAATTTCGTCATTACAAATTATAAAAATAAAATCTTTAAATCAAAATAAAAAAGTCAAATAAAATAAAAAAAACAATTAATAGGATTTTTGATTTTTTTTATTTTTAGTGAATTTTTTTAACTTTAGTTTCAATTGATATAATTTTTAAAATTTTCTTATAATAAGAAATTAAAATAGTAAAAATAATTTAAATTAAAAATAGAAAAAGATTTCTTAAAGGGAAAAAAAATGAATCAAAAAAAATATTTTTTTAAAATTTTAAACTGAACGGATTTACTTTTAAGATTTTTCTCGACTAAAGGACCGGAAAAACAATAAAAAAAATTAAGTCAAAAATATAAATACAATCTAAAAAAAGAAGAAAAGTAAACCCTAAAAAAAATCATAACTCTTTCAGACCAAAACCTTGGAGTAAACTTGCCGTTTTAATTGCTTTTGATATATGTTTTTTTTATCATTTATAGAAAATTTTCAAATTTACTTAAATCTACATATGTTTTAAATATATATGTCTCGTAAAAAAGAATCAAAATAAACAAAAAAAAATTAAAAAATAAAGAAAAATCAAATATGACAAAAAAAAAAGCTATTTAAAAGCTTTTTAACGACTTTTTCACTTTTATTGAGTTTTGTTTTCCAATTTTACCCTAAAGGAACATGCTTACGATGGTATGATATGACATGTAAAAGTGCTTTTACAAATGTCATTTCTTTGATCAATCTACTGGAGCATGATTTTATGAAATTAATTAAATTATATTAATACCAAATATTCGAAAGATTATTATTTTCTGTAGTCATTTTTGTGGAATATATAATGTGAATCCATTAACGACCTAATATTCCTTCTTGTCAAGGCGCATTTGGGTCCCACCATATTTTGTCAACGAAACCTTTTTATCTCTATGTTAATGCTTTGGTAGGTTTGTAAGATTTTGTTAAAATTAATAATTTATATATTATAATTTATATTAAAAATTCTGAGTATTTAATAAATATTATAATTTGTAATTAAAATAAAAAATTAATTATAATTTATAATAAAAATTATAAATATATAAAAAAAATTATAATTAATAATTAAAATTAATATCAAAAAATTAAAAATTATTATGAGTAATTTGACCAAACACTCACTTTGTAGATCATTTAATAATATTTCAAAATTTAGGTATTTTGAAATTTTTTTATAATTTAATAAATTTTCATTTATTAATTTCAAAAAATTAACACAAAATATCCCTAAGCCTCATGCTCACACTGTTTAAAGTAAAATAATTAGAGAACTTTTAATAGTCTTACTGTAAATTTCTAACATCAATAATCTTTTTTATTAAACTTATCCTTAGTTTTAATAAGAAATAATGAAAAAATATATGTAAACTAAAAAAATTATAAAATTAACAATATTGTTTGGATAACAATATATATATATATATATTTGATGAGAAATAAAGAAAAAAATATTGAATATGAAATAAAGAGAAAACAAAGGTTAAAAACAAATTTTGAATAATGACAAAGAAAAAAGCTAGTTAGTAAAAGACAAGAGAGTTGAAAAGTGCTGCGTATAACAAATATTACACCAGAATCCTTCTCAAATATATATAATATAAGCATCAAAAAATTTATATACATATAATATATAGATTTCAAATTAGAGAAAGAGAACAATACGGAATGTAACCTCTAGATACCATTAATTAAATTCATTTAAACTTATAATAATGTCATATAAGATAAATGCTAATATTAATCATTCTTATTTATAATATATGTTAACGAATTATTTGTATTTAAAAGCACTATCAAATATAATTTTAGAAAACTTGTGACGCAGCAATGGCGTATAGAGAACCTTGAGGGGTAAAATAACTTGTCAGATCTTGGGTATGCTTTTCAATGATTACTAGTTCAAATCATCTCATAGCTACTGGAGATTTAGTTAACGGTTAACTTCAGGGTCATGTGATTAATTAAGGTGCGTGTAAACTGATCCGAACACCTAGTTATAAAAAAAAAAATTGTGTATAGAGACAACGTGACAATTAAGGGATTAATTGACAATTTTGGTTTTTTGGTTTTTTGGTTAAAAATGCCAACAAGTTAAAACTGTTCATTTGACAAAAAAATTAAAAAATCAAATCAAAATACAAACTTCTAAAAAAACTCTATTTAAACTAATACTACTTTTAAAATACTATAATAACTCTTATTCATAATTTATTTATTACTAATACTAATTACATATAACTATTAATATCAAATATAAAGAAGAATAAAATTATTTATTTTGAACAAAAAATAAAAAAAATAATTTTTTACTCAAATAACTAATTTTAAAAAAACTAACTTAAAAATTAAGTTACCAAATAATATACTTTAAACCTAATTTAGTTTTTTAGTTAAAAATAAAAAAAAATTAAATTTTAAATAAATTACAAAAAAATTCCTAAATAAAAAAATAAAAAAATCTAAATTGTATTTATCGAGTGATATATATCATTCCACGTGGCATAAGTCACCAACGTTCTTTTTCTTTTATCTCTTGTCTAAAATTAGACGTCGTTTTCTTCAACTTTTAGTGGAAAGTGTAAAGTGGCACACTTATATCTATTACATAAAAATTCATCCATACAAGATCTGGTTGGCCCAATTTCATCTCGTGGCGCTGATTGGTAACTTTTATCTTTTTGTTTTTTTAGTTAAAAATGTTAAAAAATTAATTTTATTTATTTGATAAAAAAATAAATTAATTTAAATTTTTAAAAATTAAATCAAAATACATAAATACTCATAATATTTAAATTAAAATTTTACTACTTTAAAAATATAATAATACTTAATTATTCATAACTTATTTACTATCACTACTAATTATATATAATTATTAATATTAAATATATAAAAGGTAAAAATATCAATTTTGAACAAAAAATAAAAAAAATAACTTTTTATTCAAATAACTAATTTTAAAAAAATTTACTTAAAATTTAAGTTATCAAACTATTTATTTTAAACTTAATTTAATTTATTAACTAAAAATATATATTAAAAAAAATTTAACTTATAAACTAATTACCAATTGGCCGTCAATACAACCATAATTATAATTTCTATACAATCTTTTCCTTCCGTATTTAATTGCAAGTTGAACTCCTTTAACTTAGTGCCTTGTCCAGTTATATTTAATATTATTATTTTCTTTTCCAATTCTATATATACGAGTCAGCAAAGTATTTCTCAGCATTTTTTTTTATCTTTTTACAAGTTTTTGTTTTTATTTATTTATTTTTTTTTATTTATATGGATTGAAGAAACAGATTAA
>JAOTRH010168626.1:0-12503 GCA_034768845.1 Heliamphora exappendiculata
CCCCCATTTCGTCCATCTCTCTCTCTCGCTTCCTCTTTGTGTTTTTATTTTTATTTTCCTAAGTGTTCAAAGTGAGTTTTAGAGAGAGAAAATGAGATAAAATTAGTGTTCTTCAAGGTTCTTGAATTCTTCTTCAAGAGGCTCATGCATCCGTCATCCACCAAGCACATCCAAGGTAGAAACAACATATTTATACATTTATTTTTCATTTACAAGTCTTTTCTCATTTTCTAATCTCACCAAAATTCAAGATCCATGCTCAAACTCATATTTTCTTCCCACTCAAATCTGTCCAGAAAGAGTTTTTGTCAAAAATTCGATTTTTATCATTTTTTAGTGATCTAGACTCATCAAAAAATTTCAAAATTTTTACTGTAATTTCATGTATATATTGTTTGCATGCACGAAGTTTCTTGAGGTCCAAATATTTTTTCTTAGTTTTATAAAAATAGAGAATTAAATCGAGTTAAAATGGCTGTTTGGACAGGTCACTTTGAATCCAACCCATTTTCCGTAGAAGCAAGATTTCGGAATGCTTTTTATGTGGTTGGATAGATAAATGTCTTATTTTTTTAACCCCACTACAATCAACCTGTTTGCATGTGTATAGAGAAAATAGCAATGATTCTCCAAAAATGTGTCGAATCTGGACACTATTTGATAAAATATTCATAATAAATTCAAAACAAATGGAAAAAATACAAGCTCAAGTTCCAGAGCTTCTAAACTCATAGATCTACAATTGTAAAAATTTTAAAAATAAATTTTTAAGTGTAAGTCCTCATTTCTATTTTTGAAACCACTGAGTTTTTACGCCACTGTTTTGGAAATGTTTCTTTGCGCTATCACATATATTTGTTTTGCTAAAATCGATGCCTTAGAGGAAAATTTTTAAAAAGAGTCAAACATAAAAAGTGTTCAGAGCATCCCAAATAGGGTGCCTACCAAATCTCAGATTTTATTTCCAAGTCTAAGAATTTTAAAAACCCTAAAACCAGTAGCTAAAACCTGAAAATCCTGAATATGATTACATGTGAATTTGCTTTAATGCTATTGTTTGGGGTTTTTCTAGGTTGTGTTATGCGTGGTTAAATAATTAGAATGTGTAATATTGTCTCAATATACTTACATGATTTTCGTGGTTAAATTACTTACATGCAATTTGGTTAAATCATTGATCCATGCACACTATGCTTTAGCCTAAGTATTTTGAGGTGATTTTAACTTAATTGGTGTTCTTTTGTCTTACATGCTATTTAATCATATCAATGCATGAATTCCTATGTAATTTGAAAAATCATAACTTTATGCATATTATGCCGTATCATCATTGGGATGGGGTTTACGGGGTTCACCATTTTATTTTTAAAAAAGAATAAAAATTGAACCTTAGGGTTAGAACTGTGATTGATGGAATTGAAATTCTTATAAATTTGAATATTTGAAAATATTGTGATATTGGCTATATACCCTAATTTGTTTTGGGATGGTTTTGCCATAAGTGCTAAATGCACCATATTATTTAAGATATATTTTTTGTGAGGGCAGTTCGGGTGGCATAATAATCAGAGTTAGATTTTGCGATCCCGCGCTAGACCTTGACCTAAGATCCAAGGGCCAGACCGTCTCTGACACTTTGCCGTCAGTGATGACCTGGCTGGACACTCAGTCCGTTACGTAGTCATCCCACGGCTGAAGGAACGCTCTCTGTTGGTCAGTAGACTTGGTCAGCGTGATTAGGATCATCGGGTTTTAGGATGTTTTCCTCCGGGCGGGAGAACCTAGAATAACTTAAGTTTGAATTGAATTAAAAAATTAAATTAGTTGTATCATTTCTCATCATAATCACTGTCATGATTAACCTGCTATTTTATCTGTCATGTTTTGACCTGTTACATGAGAAATATGTGTATGTTGGTGTGAGTTTCTATGGCATTCTATGCCAGGTTTTGAAGAGCTAGAAGAGCTTATCGACGAGCACGTAGACGCGGACATAGAGTCTTGATTAAGAGTTTCAGCTTTCATCCCTGCCTTCCTCACCCACGTAGTACCTATTTTGTGGTTATCTACCTATTTCTTGTATTCTTCGATATACTTTGAGAAATGATTTTATTTGGGTCTGTACTATATAACTCTACATATTTTGCTTTTTAGCATGTATGGCTATTATCATTATTTAATTTTTGCAACCCTGTTAGTTAATTTTTGCTCTAGATGCTCTCGAGATTCAAGGCGTCACATGCCATCCTCTCGCTCTCAGGTCGATTCTTCTACCCCTCGATGCCTCCATAAAACGCGTACGAGTGGGATAGTTTTTCCTCTTAGAATCTTTTCTCTTCTGTCTTGTATTTCAACCGATTTTTCTTTGAACGTAGCATCTTTTTCCAATTAGAGTTCCTTCCAATTCAGCACGTGAGATGAATGGGGTAAATACTTTCGGTGTAATGAGACATGGAATACATTGTGTATTTGTGCTAGTTGTGGGGGTAGAGCTAAACAGTATGCGACTTTTCCAATTTTTTGCAGAATTTCAAATGGACCAATGAATCGAGGGGATAGCTTTCCCTTTTTCCCAAAGCGGACGATTCCCCTTCGAGGTTGAATCTTTAACAAGACGTGATCTCCGACTTCAAAGGGTAGAGATCGAGACCGTTGATCGACATAATTTTTTAGTCGACTTTGAGTGGTAGCAATGCGTTCACGTATCAATGGAATCTTCTGAGTGGTTTCTTGAACAATTTTTTGTCATAACAGGCTGGTTTCTCTTATGTCAGTCTAACAGATCGGTGAGCGACACGTTCGTCCGTATAGTGCTTTGTAAGGAGCCATGCCAATGCTAGCTTGATAACTGTTGTTGTAAGCGAACTGTACTAGTGGTAGATGTCGCTCCCAATCTCCCTTGAAGTCCAGTACGCATGCCCTTAGCATATCCTCGAGTATCTGAATGGTCTGCTCTGATTGTCCATCGGTCTGAGGGTGAAAGGCTGTGCTGAAACATAACTCGGTTTCCATAGCCTTTTGTAATCTTCCCCAAATACGCAAAGTGAAATGCGGATCACGATTAGATACAATTGATACTGGTACTCCATGAAGTCGAATGTTCTCCCAGATGTATAGTTGGCCTAACGAATCCAAGCTATCTGTCTTCCTTATTGATAAAAAGTGGGCACTCTTAGTAAGCCGATCTACCACTACCCAAATATCGTCGTGTCCTTAAGGTGACCTTGGTAGACCGGTTACGTAATCCATTGTAATGTGCTCCCATTTCCATTCGGGTATCGGTAGGGGTTGAAGTTGTGCACCTGGTCGTTGGTGCTCGACTTTTACTTGTTAACAAATAAGATATCTAGCGACGAATGCAGCGACGTCCTTTTTCATCCCACTCCACAAGTATTGCCGCTTCAAATCCTTGTACATCTTGTTGCCTCCAAGGTGTACTGCATATTTTGATTGGTGGATGCCTTTTAGAACTTCAGTTCGTAAAGTGTCAACATCGGGCACATAGATTCTATTTGAAAATCGTAGACTTCCATCCGGGTGAACTTTCCAGGGAGTTGGTGTATCACCAGTGGTATGAAAGGATTTAAGAAAAGCTGTCCCTTGATAAGATCTTTGTGCTCCGAGAATTTTGTGAAGTTACGAGGGAGAAACTGTGATAGCGACGTACACGTGTGAGGATCATTGTCAGAGTCTATATGAAGTTCACTTAAGGTGTTCATCATTTTCCACTTCTCAATTGCAAGGTTCGCCACACTCGCATTCATTTTTTTGCTGAGAGCATTGGCCACAACATTAGCCTTCCCAGGGTGGTAGGACAAAGTGAACCAGTAATCCTCAAGGTACTCCATCCATCTTCGTTGCCGCATGTTTAGTTCCTTCTGAATAAAAAGATGTTTGAGGCTTTTATGGTATGTGAAAACTTTAAATTCTTCTCCATACAGATAATGTCTCCATTGCTTCAAAGCGAACACCACTGCTATCGGATGGTGAGTATAAGTAGATGTCTGCGCAAAACTGTGGAACGTTGCAATGATTAGACTCGAGTTGGCCATTGGAAGGAGATTGCCAGGGATGGTGGCAAGTCTGATAGCTCATATTGTGCAGCTGCGGTGAATATGAGGAAGGTTAATGAGCCCAGTATTTCTACGACTGATGATGTTGAAGTGAAGGTAACAAAACCCACAGATGCGGGTAATAGGGAGCAAGCGGAGCATGTATCTTCACATGTGGATGAGGGTGATTGTGAGATGCCTTGTAATAATGTAACTCCTATGGACTTTCCAAATTCAGCAGATATGGATGATAGGGAGAAAGCGTCATCTGTACCTCTTACTTCAAATTCTTTTAGCGTGCATGTGCGGAAGAAGAAGAAAAAGAAACAACGGTCCCAAGCCCTTTCAGATGGTGAGTATGAAGCTTCTCCTTCTCCTTCTCATCAGAAGATAGGAAGTAAGCAGTCTTAGCCATCCAGTGGTAAGAAAAAGCAAAAACCGTGTCTTGGTCAGTTAAGTTCATTGTGCTATCCATGAGGGTTGCATGTGGTTTTGTTTGGTTGGCTTTTCCCCCCGCTCCCATGCGGGGGTTTTGTGGTTTATGTTGCTTAGTTTCTTTGTTTTGTTTGGTTAGTGTTGTATCTGCCTGGGGTATGCCCCTTGGAAACATGTAATTTTTTTTCTTTTATGTCATATTTAGTTACCCAAAAAAAAAAACTGCTACTAGTTCAAGGTCATGGGTTGGGTAATTCTTTTCGTGATTCTTCAATTGCCTTGATTCGTATGCCACTACTCTGTTATCTAGAACACACCCTGAGCCTTCCTTAGAGGCATCACAGTACATAGTGTATCCCTTATATTTCTCCGGAATGATAAGGATCGGCGCACTTGCCAATCGCATCTTAAGCTCATGGAATGAGGCCTCACACTCATCGGTCCATAAAACCTTCACTCCCTTCTGTGTTAGTCGTGTCATAGGCCTGGCTTTCTTAGAAAAGTCTTGAATGAATCTCCTGTAATATCCTGCTAATCCCAGGAAACTCGTTATCTCAAACACGTTCTTAGGTTGCTTCCACTCTGATACTGCCTCTACCTTAGCAGGATCTACTGCCACTCCTTCCTTCGAAATAACATGTCCCAAAAACTTTACTTCCTTTAGCCAGAAATCGCACTTGTTGGCCTTCTCGTATAATTAATTATCTTTCAAGGTCTGTAATACAATTCTCAGATGTTCGTGTTCTTTTTCTGAGGCTGAGTAGATTTTTTTTTTGATAATTAAATGTAGCATAAAAAGGAAAAAGTACATGAATCCAAGGGGCATTCCCCAGGTAGTTACATCATAAACCAAACAAAATAAGGAAGCAAAGCAACATAAACCACAAAACCCCCACTTAGGAGCGGGGGAGAAGTGCTAACCAAAACAAAAACCACATACAACCCTCGTTGAAGAGCTATCAACTTAAATGACCAAGAGACGGTTTCTTCTTCTTCTTACCACTGGACAGCTTCGACTGCTTATTCCCTGCCTTCTGTTGAGAAGGAGAGGGAGAAACTTCATACTCACTTCCCTCATTCGAAAGGCCTTGGGACCGTTGTTTCTTTTTCTTTTTCTTACGCACCAGCACGCTGAAAGAATTTGAGGTAAGAGTAACAGATGCCACTTTCTCCTTATCATCCATCTCTGCTAAAATTGGGGATTTCACAAAAGCTGCATTATTTCTAGGAATCTCACAATCACCCGCATCCACAGGGAGAGGTGAGCTACACACTCCACCAAAGAACCAGCCGCCTCTTGCTACCTATTGTCCGCATCAGCGAACTTGGGTATCTTCACTCCAACAACTCCAGTCGTAGGCACATCAGTCACCTTGATAGTAGCTCCTATTCGCGTAACTTCACCAATGACCACAACAGAAATACCATCTGCTAGCTCACGACCCTTCCCCATGTTCACATCACAAGAGGGAGAAGCCAAAGAGGAAAGCATAGAAGGACAGACAGACCTGCCAGCATCTCTGGTGACCTCCTTCCCTCGACCAACTGGAGTCCAATCATCTTGACACTCAACAAGCTTATACTGGCATCGGCTAAAATCATGACCGAACTCTTTACAATGGGAGCAAATCGATGGTAGGCCTTGATACTCAACACTAACTTCCATAATATCCCCTTCACATTGAACCAAGATAGAATGTAATAAAGGCTTGGACGCATCGACTTCCACACACACCCGCACATATGAGATGCGCTGCTTTGTATCCGTTGCCTTATCCAGATAGAGAGGAATACCAACAGCACTAGCTATTCTACTTAGACACGTAGAGTTCCAGAATTTGAGGGGTAACTCATGAAATTTTACCCAAATAGGGATTTTAGAGAGAGCCTCTTTAGCAAGTTTGAGCCTTTTCTTCCGACGACGCAGAATCAAAAGCTTGCCCGAGAAATGCCAAGGCCCTTTTTCCAAAATTTTCTCCATAGCTTCCATACTGTTGAACTTAAAAATGTAGAAACCTTTGTCAGTGCCATAGACATCCACCAACCCCTCTTTCCCCCACAACACCCTACCCGTTGATCTAACCAAACCAAAAGCGAGGTCTATATCCAAGAAGTAGCCCACTAAGCATGGTTCCCAAAACTTGTCGTCGACTAAATCACTATCAATTTCAACAATCTCGGGATGATTTGGGTCTTTAGATTCCACAAATTCAAGATTAGAGCTGAAAAAACTACAATTCATAAGCAAAGATGCCCAAGATTTTGGTTGAGGCAATTTATCAAGCACCTTATCTACAGTTACAGAATTTGTAGAAACCACCTTCCCCTTGTATGATCCAGGCTGAGAAACTATGGGGGCCCAAGGCCTAGCAACCCCAACAGACGGCGCCACCCCCTGATGAGGTAAATTCAAAACACTTCGACCAATTTGAGCGCCTCCACGAAAAGGGAAGCGCCCACCTCCCCTGCCTGTGGTGGGAACCGAGTATGTAGCTCTCGGTGAAACACCTAAGGGACTGTTATCAGAAAAAATCTCCTCTATTCTAAGCTTAAGGTCCTCAGTTAAACAATCTACCTCAACCGAATCCTTAGCATCAAGAGCCCCATCAACGACTTGCGTTAACTGGGTAGGCAGAAAATTTGTACTGGATTTCATACCTGTGAGAGAGGGGTCTGTCGGTCCTCCATGGAGACTCTCCAAGTGAGCTTCAATAAACACAAATTGATCCTTGCCGAGGGGGCTAAGCTCTAGCCGTGCACAGTTCAGGGCACCAGCCACGACCTTCTTAAAGCCATGGAGTTTCTCTGGTGATATCTCGCATTCTAGAACTAGGAGCAGAGCACCACTCTGCGAAATAGCCATCTTGTTCAATTTTTACCCACGTGTGACTTGTTCGCCAAAGCTCTTAGCTCACTACGGGATGGAGAAACCCTAACTTGTTCTCCACCGAATGGGTCTTTAGAACCATGGTTGACACGATTGGAAGGAGATTCCCTAGTACATCGAACCTCCGTGAATAGGACCTAGTTATTAATCTTCATTGACAACGTAGAAACCCTAGCGCAAGAGTGCCAGGGGCGCCACAAAGCTCTCACCTACAAACGCACCATGAATCGCACCTACAAGCGCACCTACAGGCTGAGTACATTAGGATATCATCAATAAAGATGACGACAAAAAGGTCTAAGTATGGGGTGAAAATTTTATTCATGAGACTCATGAAAATTGCGGGTGCATTTGTTAACCCAAAAGGCACCACCACAAACTCAAAGTGTCCATATCGAGTGCGGAAAGCCGTTTTGGTTATGTCTTCGTTCTTGACTTGCAACTGATAATAGCCCGAACGTAAATCAATCTTCGAGAAGACCTTGGACCCTTTTAACTAATCAAACAAGTTGTTAATTCTCGGAAAAGGGTATCGATTCTTAATCGTTACTTGGTTCAATTGCCAGTAATCGATGCACTTTCTCAATGAACCGTCCGTTTTTACGAATAGTGCTGGGGCTCCCCATGGTGAAGTGCTTGGTCGGATAAAACCCTTGTCGAGCAATTCTTGTAACTGGGTTTTTAATTCCTTGAGTTCAGTTGGGGCCATACAATGAGGTGGCATGGAGATCAGGACAGTACCTAGTTGGAGTTCAAAATCAAAATCCACATCACGAGTAAGTGGTAGCCTAGGTAGCTCGGTTGGAAAAACATCAAGGAACTCACAAACTACCCTTGGGAGTTCCATCTCAGGTTGGGTTTTGGGGTTTAAAGTAAGGGTTGATAACCATCCGGCAAAAGGAACGATTTTGATTAGTTTGAACTCCCTTATTAGGTAATTACTCATTCTATCTCCCTTAAACTAGAAACGAGTTCCGATAAAAAAAAAACTAGAAACGAGTTCCATCAATAATTACTGTCCGATGCCTAGTTAACAAATCCATACCTAATATTATATCATAGTCATTTATTAGAAGTATTTTTTTTGGGTAATTAACTATAACATTAAAAGAAAAGAAAGGAACAAAAGTACAAGGGACATACCGCAGGCCTTACAAGCACCACCGATAAACAAAACCAAAAGCATCAAAAAAAGCTTTCGGCTAAGCCACAACAAGACAATAAAACCTACCATAGACCATAACGGGAGACCACAATTTCCATCCCCATAATTTAGATAAAGGGGAAGGAAATTAGATCAACCTTACATAAACTAGCAGCAGCCAAATGCTTGAAAACCAATATGAAAACTCAAAACAATTTATCAATGAAGGCACAAAACAGAATAACAGCACAATCACTGTGTAGCTATCCTCAAAACCGCAGCAGCATATTCCAACAAAATAACACTACGGCTGAATCCCACTGCAATCAAAATTAAACCACACATACCCCGGAATTCCACTTTAGCCACACACAAAGAAAATCCAAGATTTACAAAAAGGGGCCAACTAACATCATCTCTGCAAAATCGCAGCATCAGAACACAATTCTCTTTAAAATCGAACTTCACTTCAGCAATTACCCAAGAGTTTAATTTCAACAATTACTTCAGCAATTAATAAAAAAGGGATCCATTTGCACAATACCTGCACAGCAACACCCGAACCCAGCTTAAATGATGAAAACCTCTACAGCAGCCAATAACCACACCACAAAACATAAATTCAGCCCATAGCCCAAAACTATGCCTCATAGCAGCATGTATACTGTCCATCTAGAAGCACCCCCAACGTGGACCATAGATACAAGAGACACCCAAAAAAAGTCCCAACATAACAGAAAGCTATGAACAACCCTCATAGCTAGGGTAGACTCACATAACTAGAAAAAGTTTAGGAAACCAGCACTAACAGCCATACAGGAGACCTTTGATAAAGAGCCTCCAAAAAAACCAAAAAAGAGCCAAACACACGCACCCGGCCCCTACACAAGCTGTAGGGGAAGGCTATATATAAAAAGGGGATAAAAAACTAAGTAGCAACAGAAAACAGCAAAACAGCTGGAAGGAACTAGGAAGGGCAACTAACATCAGCCCCAAATATGCTTCCGAGATATACAAAAGGAACCAAGCTAACCCCAACTAAGGAATAAACCTACCCTTATAGGATAATAAAGTGAACAAAAATTACAGAGCTATAAACACCCCTCATAGCTAGGGAACAAAACCTGGACTAAAATGAGAAAACCTGTGGTGAAGACAAAGAAGACGAAACTCAGAAGGCAGCTTTCTCCAAGTGCTGATGGACACTACATTTCCAACCGAGCCTTCTTCTTTCTAGAAGCTGGCAACCAACAGGACCTGAATACAACAACCAGAAAAAAAAACCAATGAAGGAGCAATGCATCACACACGCACCCAGATATAGATAGACAATTAGTAGACAAATGGAAGAGCTCAACACTCCAATGAAAGAGGGATAATCTCACAAGAAATCAGACATGGGTATAGCTCAAACTCCAAAAAGCAAAAGAAGCAAATCTCACTAAAACTCCTCATGAAGTAATAAACTCCTAAACTTTCCATGCCAATTTGCACAGAAACAAAACTTGCAGGATATAAATGTTAGTAACCTCACCAGCACTCACTCAATATAACTGTATCACTCAGCCCTCCAAGAAGAGTGAGGAAACAAAACTCACAGTTGTCCAACAAGGCTGCCAGGCTGCAGTAAACAAAGAACAGTTAATAGCAGGCATTAGTTGAAAAAATATCCATCGCCAGGCTCCATTCACCCTAGATCTCCATATTATCTTGAGAAACCAGAACACGCCTAAGAGTGGAAAGCCTCTTTCTCACCATCTCATAAATATCCTTCAGGACTCTCTCCCAACCCTTCTTCAGACCCTATAACATTCAAAAATTACGTTCCTGCCAAATACAGTAAATCGAGACGAAAAATGCCAAACGCTTGACGCTAGCACTCAAGGTTTTACCAACCACCTTAGCAGCAAAAGCATCCTTCAATGCCATCCAAGTGTTCTCAGACCAACTAACCCCACACTTAGCTAAAACTCTAGTCCAGATAGACTGAACAAAGGAGCAAGCAAAGAAAAGATGATCATGGGTCTCAATAGGTCCGAAACAAAGACTACAATTAACGTCACAGTTGAGGCCAAACTAACACGGGGAATGTGGTGCTTGAAGCACACCATCTTACACCAAGATTGCACAGGCTTATGGACTTGAATTTCCTCCCAAAGAGACCCAATAGAGAATTTATTACCGTTAAGGGTCCACTTGATTCCATCACACCGGGAAGCATCAGGATGAAAGCTAACCGCCCTACGCATCTCCAAAAGATCCAAGGTCATAACAGAGGACCATCACCAGAGGTTGCCATTTACAATTTGTTTAACTTTAGCATCCAGGCCTAACCCAGAGTCATACACAATTCTCGGCCCCTTAGCGTCAACCAAGGATCCCCAAGGATGCCAAGGGTCTAACCATAAGAAAGTATCATCACCGTTACTAATCTCGTAAAGAAAGTAACATTTAACCAACGATCGAAGTTGGAGGATCTTCCTCCAGCACTAGGAGGCCAGATGCGGGATCTTAACTGACCAAAATGATTTACCACGAAGAATATTATATTTAATCCACATACACCACAAGGACACATCACCCCCCGTTAACAGAAACCAAATATGCTTGGCCACCCCAGCTTTATTCCACAAAATCAAAGATTTAATTCCAAGGGCTCCCACTTTACGAGGGACACAAACCTGATCCCAAGCAACTTTAGCACAAGTAGTCTTCATATCAGGACAACTCCACAGAAAGGCCCGAAGTAAACTCTCAACCTCACGAAACACTTTCTTGGGTTAGAAGTATTCGCAGGTCACATGTAATTCTTAACCCATTAATTACCCAAAAAAAAAAATTCTTAACCCACTGATTTCTAGTTTGCAATCCTTGCAAATGTATTCTACTCTTATATGTCCTCCCAAAGGTGATTCTACACTCATACGGGTTTCTAGGGTTTCTAGAGTTTCTTATTTCAGGTTCAGATGTATAGCATATGCAGTAGATATGAAAGAATGTGTTGCTCCAGAATCAATTAAAGCATGTACCCAAGAACTAAATAAAACGAGGGTACCTTGAATAACTGCTGGGTCACACTCCTCATCTTCTTGCAAGGCAAACACTCTTGGGGCCATGTTTGTTCCTTGTGTTATTGACTTCTCAACAAATCCAGGCTTGGCTTGCTGTCCAGGTCCTTTGTTAACATTGCCCTGATGCCGATTTGGCTCCCACAATGGGCATTCTCGCACCAGATGTCCCTCCTTGCCGCAGTTGTAGCATTGTATAAGTTTTTGGACTTCCTGATGTTTCGGTTGTGGTTGGCTATGGACCGGTCAGAAGTAGGGTTTTGGTTGAGTTCATACTTGATTGGTCCTGATGGGTCCCTTATGTGTCGCATTACTCCGTCGATTGAGGTCCCACATTCTTCAAGAGTCATCCAATTCCCTTTCTGCCACTACTGTGATTCGTACAACCTGAGCATAAGTAGGCAGTTGCATTACGGCTAGCTTACCTCTTATCGCATGTTCTAAGCCCCATTCAAATTTCCTAGCCTTAGAATCTTCATCAGGTATCATGGTTGAAGCATATCGGCTCAATTCTTCAAATTTGTTGGCATATTGAGTCACTTTGAGTTTTCCCTATCGGAGGCTAAGAAATTCTTGTGTCATGTCTTGTTTGGCAGTTTTAGGAAAATATTTTCCTAAAAAGATCTCTTTAAATCCCTCACATGTGAGGGTCTCGAGATCGACAGTAGTGCGAGTCACTTCCCACCAGAAATTGACCTCGCCTTCTAGCTGAAACGCGGCAAGGGTGATCTT
Organism: Heliamphora exappendiculata; assembly: GCA_034768845.1. NCBI lineage: Eukaryota > Viridiplantae > Streptophyta > Magnoliopsida > Ericales > Sarraceniaceae > Heliamphora > Heliamphora exappendiculata. Next base: position 12,319 of record JAOTRH010168626.1, read on the forward strand.
GTCTTTATTGTTGAACATGTTCACCAATCCTAACAGTTTGTTAATCTACCGGAGCCAACCTTCTGCTTGTATTGGGGTAGCATTTCCATTGAAGGTCGATGGCCTTTGTCTTCTAAACTCAGCACTGAGCCAAGCTCGGTCATTTTGGGCCCTCGGGGAAACGTTGTTCAGGTTGGCAGCTAAAA
>JAOTRH010168637.1:0-12503 GCA_034768845.1 Heliamphora exappendiculata
ATTAATGTATTTATAATTAATTTAGTCTTTTCATGATTTATCATAATTTTGATAGTAATTAATTAAATAGGTGTAGGTTTTTAAGTTAAATTAAGTTAGTTTGACTAGAATTGACTTTTTTTTACTTATTTATTGTGTAAAGACCTCAAATAATTATTTGTTTACTTTTGTTGACCTACATTATTATATTACTATATATATTACTTGTATAAAAAATATTAGATCAAAATAATGCTTAATTAATACATTTTTTTCTCATTTTTAAACTTAAAAATGCAAAAAGTAACTTTTTGGGCATAATTTCCTAGGTGGCCTGCCATGCAAGGGAAATTTGGTCATTTTTGTTGTTATTTTGTCTTTTACTAATTAATTTTATATAAATATCTAATTTTGGGTGTCCATATGTCAAATTTTGAATTTTTAAAACTATTTGCTGTACTAGAGGCAAAATTGTTATTTTTCCCTAATTATGAGACTTTTTAATTTTTAATTTTAGATTTTATGTTATTTACTTAATTTAAGCTGTCTTGAGATTTTTTTGAGGATTAGGGCTTTATCTCTGAGTATTCATCCTTTCTAGGGTTTTTGGGTCAAATTAAGATTTCGGGTTGAGTTAGGGTTTCTTCTATTCATGTAGTGACCTAAGTTCTCATTGTCTATTCGTCGCTAATACCAGGGGTTGGGCTAGATCGCTCTACAGGTAATTATAGTCCGGGCTGTCAGAACAAGGGTCCGGGCCTGATTGTTACAATCTAGGTAGTTACTATTAGGGTCCAGACCGGGGTGTTACAAAAATAGCCCAATAAATCATCAAAATCGTCACTGGCAAAGTTGCCGGTACCGAGCTATTTTTAATAATTTTGTTTGCTATTTTTTTACTTATTATACTGCTATTTTAATGCATAAATATTGCAGAAAACTCGCTAAAAAACTATTTAAAATTGATAAAAAAAACTTACTGCGATATGTGGCGCGTAAAAACTCAAAACCACCGTCGATGTCCCCTCTATTTTTCGTGTTCCTAAATATTCACAACCTGTTCTTAAATAATCTAAACAGATATTTTAAAAATTAAAATTAGCTATTACATCGATTCTATGTCTTGAAGGCTCATATTTGATTTATTACGGTCAACTCCAGTGATTAAAAAAATAATCATCATTCAAAATCATTCAATCAAATATGAATTAATGACAATCAAAAAAAAAGAATTAGAATGCCTGTAAAATAATGTTAGCACAGTTCTAAAACTACCCACCTCTGATAAATTGTAAACAAAAAATAAAACAGTTCTGATACCAATTGTTGGAGGCAAAACTATCAAGATCATTGTTTTTACAAATGATTTTCATTAAAAATTAACTAGAATGACAAATACCGAAATGGGCTCCAGATAAAACTTTTGACATTGAACGATCAAGATTAAAACCCATGCAACCATAGTTAATTTAGAAAAATACATTTTTATCGGTCAAATCTTAAACTATGTTTTTTATTCCGAGTTGAAGCACCCATCAAACCTTCTACTATATTCTCTTATGCGATTCGCGACGTAGTGTGGGCTACGAACTATCAAAAACTTGTACTGGCTGAACTTGGATAGATTTAGTCTTGAAGACAAGTTATGAAACTAGTTCAGCCTACCCGCATATTTATAGGGCTACAACAGGGACCTATGGAGTAATTATGAGTAAGACTTCCGGTGGAACATAGAAATTCATAAGTGATTTTCGCAATTAAGCAAACCTCATAGCGGTATCTGTAATTATGAAATCCTTGCAGCAGTTTTTGTAATTTCTATAAAATATTGAATTACAGTTCACACCACTAAAGAACTATAATTGCACTTTGACCTATAATCTCAAGGCCTTTCCGCATGAGCTCATATTATTAAATGCTTAATATTTCTCCCCACATTAAGATTTTCGATACTTGCCAATTAAATTTAATTACTGACAATTTAATTTAATCGATATCTTTAAATTTCTTAAGCCCTTCCCCTTAACTTATTTGACCTCCGAATTATTAAATCCACCTGCAGGCTTTGGCTTGGTCAAAACTTATAAGCTTCCTTAAAGGGGTATCGTCAATCTCGATCATTCGAAATGTGAATTCCGTCAATAATTATTATTTATCATATAAATAATTCCGTTATCCAACTCACCGAAAATATAGACCCATATAAGTTCGTACCCTCTAATGAATCAAAATAGTGAATATTAAATATACGCAAATCAATAATTATTTTAGGATTAAGAGTATAAGCATTATTCATAATAACCTTGGGGTGTGAATTAATTTATATAATCACTATAAAATTAATTACCCCAAATGTCCCATTCAATACACACAAAATGTACTAGCACATAGAGTCGGAACAATAAATGACACTATTATCTGTTCTCCGTAACCAAGATAGGCCTACTAAAACTCTATACTACAGTCGTACCAATAGTATGCCCATTTTCATCTAAACTATAAACATAAAACTTATATTCTGCAAGAATCTAAAATCTGATCTTCTGTGTATAAGTTGTACTCTACACACCAGATAAAATTTATACAGAATATTGGATATCTATGCATAACATTAAAAAAATAATATACATACATTGCTCATAAAATTTTTTATAAAATAAAAAATTAATTTTATTAAAAATAAAATTAAATACTAAAAATATGATTTTCAGTATACCAACCCTAACAACCGTAGCATCTATTCTCAATGCACGGATAACAACGTGATGGAATTAGGGTCACTCTTCACCAAGCACGAGTGGTATCTGTTATAACCTGGGACTCAACCCAAAAGCCTTTAAGGAAAAATAACCCCGGCTCAACAGAAAACCTCCCCTATAGGGAAAAATTAAAAACCCATAGTTGGATAACCTACCTCATAATGAGATATAAAGAACCAAAAACATTTGTAACTTAGCACTTTGGAACAACAACACAACATTTATATCATTTATAAAATCATCTTTCACATACTCAAGATTCTTCAAAAGATCGTGGATAGCACATGTGAATTAAAATATCATGGTGTTTGAAAACAATAATCTCATGTTATCATTCATCAAAACTAGTCATGGTTCAAAACAATAACATCGAAGCATTTTAATCATCATTCACAGATTATTGTACAAGATAATGGCTAAGCACTCTCTCCTTATCTTATGTGGGCAAAATTTGAGCCTTCTCTAACAAGCTAGACTTGACCCCCGAGTAACAAAAGCACCATGCCTAACAAGAAATCACAAAAGTAACCGTAAATGCATGATTCTACCCCTTAGATTCGTAAAGTACTAAAATGATTTGGATTTTTGAATGATCCTATGGTTTAAGGACCATGGATACACTTCCTCTTTAGAACTAGAAAACACTAAGAATATATTCAAGCCTCAACTTGCTTAAGGATTTAACTTCATCATATTTATCACTTTCTTCTAAAAACTTAGCAATTAACTTACAAATTACATCAAGTTTTTGATTTAATTAGACCCCAAATTAGGTTGTGATTTTTCGTAACAAAATAGATTAAATAAATTCTTAACAAGTCTTATGAAGGACACTTAGGCTAAAACCCATGAAATTTATGTGACATGGGCCTCACAAAACAAGATGCTACAGCAGCCCTTAGCAAATCACTACGAACAAGGTTCACAGAGGGTAATATGTTTGGGGTATCTAGATAGCTTTAACTGAGCTAATATTTGGATATGTTCTAGTTTACGATGTCCTATAAAACTCTTATGAAGGAAGCTTAATAGATTTCTTAAGAAAATATTTGAGATATTGCCCGTTTAAGAAGGTGTGTCAGATCAGCATACTTAGAGCTCAAAAATGGTGAATTTCAGCAGAAAGAACAGAGAGTATAAAAATGGTTTGAGGGGTCAAATAGAGGCTAAAGGACATGATTTTTTGAGTGCATTTAGATTAAAATGTCCCTAATATTTCTCTTGAAGAACACGTTTTGGATATGTCATTAGAAATATAGGTTTTGGCTACACAAAAATGTTTGACAGCAAGTATTTTAAATCATTGTACATGAACAATAGTTGTCAGAGGGGTTTTGACCAACCAAGTCTCAGCAAAATAGGCTCAATTCTGGTGGGTAGACAGATAAACATGTTATATATAACTTTCATGAAGAGACCAAAGCTCCGTTCTCACTTTAAAATAGGGTTTTACCTCTACAACAGAGGCTGGTCTAAAAAGGAAATATTTTGGTAGAAAAATCATATTTCGAGTTTTATAGGGTCAAATCAATTTAAACCAATTTTATGTGAACAATAACACAAAAATATAAATCTAGACATAAAACAAACCTCAGATGACTTTTCTATATTTAGTTATGATGTTTCAAAAAGAGGTCTAGCAAGTAAAATTTTTGTAGGACACAACTCAAGAACCTAGCTTCATCTCTACAAGCATGGCTTAGATTTGAGTTTATTTTTAACATGCAACAAGATTTGAGATGAGATTGGAGATTTTTGAGTAAGGAAACATCTAGATTCAAAAGGATTTATTTGGTTGGATTTGATTCTTGATGCTAGAAGAGCAAGACTTGGCTCAAGACTAGTCCAACTTCTTCTTCCTCTTCTTCGTTCTTTCTTTCTTCTTCTTTTCTTTCTTCTTCTTCTTCTCTCTCTCTCTCTCTCCCTTCTCTCTATATGGCCAAAAATTCAAAGAAGAAAAAGGGAGCGGAGGGTCTCTTTTTATAGATTTTATCTAAGGGTGAAGCTTCCTTGAGAAGCTTGGTAAACCTAAGTTAGTTACTAACCTTGAGTTAACCAAACTTGGCCACCAAGTTTAGGCACAAGTCCCAAAGTGTCTGGCCACTTATTCTATTTTTTTAAAAAAATTTTTGTTTTATTGTAGAAGAATTTCGAAAAAAATTTCTCATAGGTTCATTTCTTACCTTTTTGAGCCTAATCCTTGATTTAACTTGACTTAGATTTTGATATTTGAATCTTTTAACCATAACATTAGGGTTATATTGGTTTAACTGTATCCTGGGTTTCGAGCTCGAGAAGGTTAGACAGCTGGGTTGGCTCTACTTTATAGAAATTTGGTTCAAGAATTCGTTCGTTTTGAGATGTACTTTCTCTTGTATTCATATCTTCAGTATGGGTTATTACAAACTACCTCCTTTAAGATCAATAGGCTATGCTATCAGCACGTGAGAAGGGTCTAGCATGTATTTCCTCAACATCGAAATGTGGAATACATTGTGCAGTTTTGCTAAATCAGGTGGCAGGGCTAATTGATACGCCGTGCTCCCAACCCTCTTGATGATTTCATACTGTCCAATGTATCGAGGACTCAGTTTTCCTTTCTTCCCAAATCGCATCACTCATTTGCATGGCTATATCTTTAGGAATACGCGGTCTCCCACTTCAAACTCTAAGTCGCGTCTCTGATTATCTTCATAATTCTTCTGCCTATCTTGGGATTACTTTAATCTCTTTCAGATTAACTTTATCTTGTTGGTGGTGATTTGGATTATCTCGGGTCTGAGCAACTTCATCTCTCCAACTTTTTCTGTAATGCCCCTTCTTTCGGGCACGTCAGAACATACATAAATATAATTAAAGAGAATATTCTAGCTATTCATTCATAGTTACATATGATAAGTGTTACATTATTAAGAGTTTTGAATAGTTCAAAAGTACATAGTGATTACAATTTCACAAAAGATTTAACAAAAATTGCAATGGGCCCATGAAAATAGAACAAAAAGGAACAAAAGGATGAAAATTCGATTCTTCAGCTGGCATTATCCGGATTCGCTGGCTCTTGCCACTCACCATGTTCTTCAAAAACTCCTTTTTCGGGGATGAATTCCTTAATGAATTCCTCTTCCTCACATGTGGCACGGATGCCATGAGCCAAAGCCTAGTAGAAAGTTCTCAAAATCTTATAACCAAACTCATAACAAAATATTCCACAACGCATGTTATATAACACCCAGTACAATCCAAAGTAAAAAAGACAGATAAAGTTGACAATTATAGCAGGGCAAGTAGATATAAGAACAAGTGTATAAGTATGTGACGCCATGGATACGATGCAAATGCCCAACCCGACATATACCCAGAATCATAACACGAATTCCACGCCAAAAATTTCTAGAGTAGACTTTATGGGAGTTGATCACAAAAGCCATCATCGCGCCTCGTTGCGAATACTAAACGGTCGCCTTGGCTTCATGCCTCAACTATTTTACTCAATGGCAATAGCGTGGGGTCCGAGCCACCCTCCGAACCACCAAAATAATCTTTCCACATATAATAAATTGGTTTGTCCCACCTTAAGACTCGTGATGCTTTTGCTAGTGTCAACGCAAAGTCTAAGCCATCGAAATCAGAATGCTAGAGACGAACCTGTGGTGCCCAAAAATATCCATAATAAATAATTCTTTTCTTTTTCAACACCAAGGACATGCCCATGGTGTTCAGAGGGAATATATCCCAAAACAATTACAAAAATGGCTGCCATGGACGCTCTATACTTAGAGCCGAGAAAAAGAACAACTTCGATGTAATTCCACCCACAATGGTAGACAAAGAAGATACTCAAATATGCTGGAATGCATATGTGACAAAGCTCATGGTGTACAATATGCATCTCATGTACAACTATTTATAGCATGACATGTAAGCATGGTATAGCATATGATACAACTCATTAAAGCAGCAGTACAAATTTGTGAAGCATAAGTTACAATTCGAAAGACATGGATTCAACTTAGTGGCATGGATTCTAATCACCAAATAATCATTCTAATACACTAATCACCCAATATAATTTAATTAAAGCCTATACTTCAAGTCCCACAACAAAACATGTCACTACACACTTAACAGTTTAAGGGTAAATGCTCAAGTGTTAATTTAAAATGCATAATATTATTTTGGGGTACCTAGAAATGGAATTAAGTTATGGTTTTTTTATACCATTTAGATAAAAATATTTTTTACAACTTTTATATTTAACACTAAGGTCAGATCCTAAGACAAAGGGGTCATTTGTTTCATTTAAGAGAAAATGATTCAGCGCTTTACAGAGAAAAGTACAAAAATTAGGCCTCAGTTGGTCTCGATTTTGGGGCATCAAATGAAGGGCTATGGGTCTAACTTTTGCATATGTCCTAGTTTAATGTGTCCCCTACATGTTTCATGAATAGTGTTAAGGGTAGTTATTTGGAAATAGTTAGAGATATTAGCCATTTTATAACAAGGGTTCAGTGAGCTACAAAAGGCTCAGCAAAAATAAGTTGCAATAGAGAGTTCACAAGTGGTTTGAGGGACCATCCGTGGGTTTCGTTTTCTCATTTGTGGATAGTAAATAGTTCAATATATTTTCTACATATTTCATGAAAATCACTGTTGGATTTGGTCACTAAAAACCTGGGTTTCAGGTCCTACAAAAACATGTGACAAAGGGCTATGTCAGTCACAAATTTACAATAGAGATTTTGAGGTGTGTTTTTACCTATCAAATCTTAATATTCTAGGCTCATTTGTGGTGGAAAGAAATATATACATGTTATCTACAAGTTTCATGTTTTAACCTAAGCTTGCATCTCATTCTAAACTAAGATTTTTCTGTCTGCAATTTGGGGTGGTCAAAAATTGACACTATTTAGTAAACATCGCATATGTCGAGTTCTACTCAATGAAATTAGTACAAGCCAATTTTTTTATGAAAGATAACTTCAAAATCTAGGTCTCGACATAAAAATCACACTTAGATCATGTTTCTATACTTAGTTATGATAAATTAAATTTTGGGGCAAAAAGTCAAAAATAGCCTAAAAATCAGGTCTTTAAGGGTTTTGTGTTCTAGCTCATGGTATGTCAAGATTTGGTGTCATTCCTTTACATGCATGTGTTTAAGACTAACATATATTTGTTCCAGATGTTTTAAAATCTACACAACTCATAGACACACACATGCAAGCTCATCTCATACCACAAAAATCACAAACAGCCTATATTCTCTCATCACAACGCCTTTTCAATCAATGTTTTGATTCTTGTTCTTTGTTGTATTTTAAGAGATGAGTTGAGGGAGATATTGACTGAGAGTGAACAAAAAGTTTAGAGGTTTTACTTACTTGTTTGATGCTCTAGATGTGGAAGGTTGGATGGACTTAGCTTTGTTGCACAACATCTTGAACCTTCCTAGTTTTTTTTTTCGTCCTTCTTCCTCCTTTCTTTCTCAAACTTGTAAGAGTACTCAAAAGAACTAAAATTTGGTCTCTCACCCTCTCTAGTTCCAAAATGGAGGAGAAGAATGGGTGATATAGGGTCTTATTTATAGAATTTTTGGTAGTGTATTTCATAATTAAGGTGTAAGTAATTTTTTGAATTTTCTAAACTTTGATTGGTAGCATGGGAGGTGGGATGCTTTTGAGACTTACATATATTAGATATGGAAGCTAGGGATTTTGGCTAGGAGCAGTTTGGGGCAGTGCAAAACTGATTTTGGATAAATTTATGGTTTAAATTATGTTTTGGTACTATTTTGTGTAAGAAAATGCCTAAAAAATTAATTTAGTGTATCTTTTTGGTGTCTTTACCTATTAAAATCTATTATTTTACTATGTTTATAATTAATTGAGTATCCCCATGATTTATCATAATTTTTATAGCAATTAATTAAATAGTTGTATACTTTTAAGTTAAATTAAGCTAGTTTAACAAGAATCGATTTTTTGACTTATTTTAGTGTGTAGGAACTTAAATAATGATTTATTTTCCTTTGTTAGCCTATATTATTATATTTTCATATATATTACTTCATTAAATAATCTTGGGTCATCATAATATTTGATTTGTATAATTTTTTTTCATTTTGAGGTAAGAAGGCAAAAAGTGACTTTTTGGACACAAATCCCAAGGTGGCCGACCACTTAAGGGTATTTTTATTGTTTCATTGTTATTTTGTCTTTTGTTACATGATTGTATCTAAATATCTAATTTAGGGTGTCCATGTGTCAAAATTTAGATTTTAAAGACTTTTTGCTATACTAACGGCAAAATAGTCATTTTACCCTAATTATGAAATTTTTTTATTTTCAACCTTATATTTCATGTTATTTACTTAATTTAGGATGTTGAGAGTCCTTTTAGGGTATTAGGATTTTGTTTCTTGAGTCCTAGGTCTTATTAGGGTTTTCAAAGTGAAGTAGAGTTTCTAGTTGAGTTAGGGTTTCTAACCTTCTAGAGAGCTAAGATTTTTGTCGGCAATTATCGCTAATACTAGAGTTTGGGCTAAGTCATTACATGTGTCATTACAAACTGAGTTGTTACAACTAGGGTCCGAACCAGGTCATTATAATCTACCCCCATTAAAATAAATTTTGTCTTCGAAATTTCGTGTGAAAGGTTAATGGATAGTTTACTTGCGTCACTTCTCTTCAAAGTTGTGTTCTTATTTACTTGAGTAATTCTTTATAGACGATGTGGATAGGGTTGGGTTTATACTTTCAGTAACCTTAGTTGTTTTGTCTTGTTAGAACCTGAAATCGACTGCTACAACAACTTTCAAATGTCACGTTGCATACCTATGGTGCAGGGGTCATAGACTAGAAACGCGTTAGCCTAAAGCCTTATCTTGCAAGCGTCCCCTCTCTCATAATGATGTAACAAGTCTAAACTAACATACATCCCAGAGTTACACATACGAGTGTACCTCTAACCATCGACAAATACTTCCTTTTTATCATGTGAAGGGCGAACACTCCATTCATCGTTCTCTAGTTGGTCAGGTTGCATCACCTTTTTCAAACCACTCATTCCTTGCTGCAATAGACTTGTTTTACCTTTGTAGCTCTGTCCCTGCTAACGGCTATAGTTGTTTAATCCTCTTTGTAGTGGGCATTCAGACCTTTTATATCTAGGCTTCTGGCAGTGATAACAGATTACTAATTTTGGTACCCTTTTTCCTAGTTGTTCCCTTCTTCCATCCTGAGAGTAAGGTTCTAAGCGCGTGAACTCCTTATTGTTCCCTTATTGTTCCTTAGTGGACCTCCTCGATTGTCTTCTTCTTTTTTTAACGAGCAATGAGCCATCCTTTGCCCTGGCTGGTTGCACTTATAACAAGCTCTTACTATTATTTGTTGTTATTTTGTGGAATTGATGCAAACCTCTATTGTTCGGGAAAAATTCTTCTTCTTTGGTGCTGGGATATTCTGTACCCTTAGGTTCGATAAGTACCATGATCTTGTTTAGGGTGTCTTCCCTTGTAATCAGTCTAAATTGGCTGCTAAGTCTTGCAAGATCCATGCCAGGCTCGGGACGTCCACTTCCTCCCCGGTTCCACTTACTTTCACTAAACATCCATGGTTCTGTCTTTATCCCGCCATCTTTAAGAAAGTGAAAAGCAAAAAGGGTAATTGAACTGTCTGATAAGGTTGGTTCTACATATAAGGTGAAGGTGTGACGTACGACATGTTTATTAGCATGAAAAGTCTTATCTAATGAGATTCTATTGTTCTTACTGTAGGTCGTGGGGTTACAAAATTGTTAACAAGTGGTTACTATCCTAGGATTTATATGATTTTACGTATTGGACTTTGGGTCTCACTTTATTGGTTAGCAAAGATCTGTTCCTACCAATCAGTCCCTTCTATTTCTATTTCATACATTGATAACTTATAGTATTATTTACACACAAACCTCATACGGTTGCAAAAGCTGGCTCGGGAGATGTTGTTGTAAGCGAATTTTGACCGAAGGTAAGAATTTTCTTCAATTTTCCTTAGGCATACTCTTAACATGCCTTTGACAGTTCAGAATTGTGCGTTTAGATTGCCCATCAATCTGAAGGTGAGATGCGAGTCTCGGTTGAATATAGTAGAGAACTCATGTTAGAGCAAAATCTCACATATATACTTTTTGCTTGTAGTTATCGATGTATTGCGAGATCTATAGATAGAAAGAGAGCAGGCTTAGTGAGGAAATCCATTGTAACCCGAATGTTATTAGTTCTTGAGGCGATCTTGATAGTCTTAGCGGCGAAGTCTGTAGTCATATGCTTTCATTCATATTCCATCCTTTCCAAGAGTTGTACTGTGCCACTTAGCTTCTGTCTTTTATCGTTGACGTGCTGGTATGTAGGGTTTGAATGTCTCTTCCAATGACTGGATCATTTTCTCAGGTGGTTGGTCACTCTAGGGTAAAACGAACGTGATAAAAGGTTTAGTTGAGGTAAATATCGAGTCATGTGACCCATTATGGTTTGATGGTTAATTCTTCATCAGGCTCCTAATGCTCATGGTTGTCATCAAAACTCTTCATTGAAGGTAGGGACGGTAGGATTCGGATTCTAACATTTTGGTGAGAAAAGTTAGCGTGAATATCGATGCGTACAGACGTACCTCCTTTGCTTGCATACTAAGGATATCATAAGGTCGAGGCTGTCTCTCGTCTTTCACTTTCCTACTATCGTTATGAATCTTTTGCTTCCCGATTTATTGGATGGGTGGGTCAGCTATGAACTAGTCTGGGGAAGTTTAAATTTTTTCATATGGTGGTGTCGCGAAACCCTTGGTGTGAAGCTATCGTTTTTAACGTTAGATTGCCGATGGCATAGATCTATTTGTTGAGACTTTTGAAAATAAATTGTTAGTTGAATAAGCCCCTACTTAACTATTCTTGCAGTCGGGAGCATTGATCTCCAAAACTTTGTTAAACGCAGACGTTGACAAATATTCTAAACCGTGATACTAAGAAGAAATTCGCTTCACGCTTTGAAAAGGAGTTAGGAGATTCTCGTGTGTCGTCCCAGTTTCCCGTGAAAGCGCTAAAGTCTAATGACGTAATATTTTGACGATCGTCATTATTGATAGATCTACGGGGCAAAGTTTTGAAGGTCGACAGACAAAAACATTTGCGGAGTTCAATAAGGATAGTCAGCTCAATTTTTACTAGTCTCAAGGAAAGAGATTATAGGGCGGTGAATGGTCAAGTGTCTTGCCAAGGGTTTCAAACAATATGTACACGAGATATGGCTGGGGTTAGAACAGCTTATGGTGGAATCCCAGATGGTTCAAAGATAGATTAGCTTAGTGTAACACCCCGGTCCGGACCCTAGTGTAACCACCTAGACTATAACTACTCGCAGAACGATCTAAGCCCAAATCCTAGTATTAGCGACAGGTAGATAATGAGAACTTAGGTCGCCACATAAACAAAAGAAACCCTAATTAGCCCGAAAACCCAAAGTAACACGAAACCCTAATTATGACCCGAAAATCCTGAAAGACACCAAATACTTATAGGCAAAGCCCTAACACTTAGAAAAGTCTCGAAACAGCTTAAATTAATTAAATAACATAAACTATTAAATTAAAAATAAAAAATTCCCATAACTAAGGTAAAATGACCATTTTGCCCATATTACAGCAAAAAGTCTTAAAAATTTAAAATTTGACACATGGACACCCAAAATTAGATATTTATACACAATTAATTAATAAAATAAAAAATAAC
>JAOTRH010168658.1:0-12503 GCA_034768845.1 Heliamphora exappendiculata
TGAATGGTAATATAATTTTACAAAAAATAATGATAAATAAAAATAATCAAATCATGTAGTTAAAAATATTCAATTAAATTAATTTTTTATTTTATTAATAAAATTAATAAATACTACAAAATAAATAATTTTATTATAAAAATATATTAAAAATATAATATATAAAATCTTTTTGTCATAATCAAAACATATAAATATTTAAACTAAAATTCGGTCAAAAATTTGGATAGAATCCTTTTGGAGAAATAACCTTCCCGTTTTTTTAAAGATAGAATTGGATAAAACTATATGGGTTTCACTAAATTGCATATTATTTGTATAAGGTTCTAAATTATCTTTTATTATTATTTAACTAACAATAATAATCTTTTAACTTTTGTCGTACGTCATTATCTTACTAACTAAATATTAACCAATTGGAGTAAATTACGTGAGCTTGTGAAGTATCGAGTGGCTTTTTGATCCAAAGCTCACTGTGATCCACTTTTATTCTCAATAGAGGATGTCATTTATAGGCTACCCAGTATCTCCTCTCTGAAGTTTTCTAAAGTAAGCCTATGGCTGAAGAATTAATCTTTGATTGGACCTTTGAGCTGATGCTTTGCCACTGAGCAATAGGAGACTGATTGCCTATTTTGCTGCGCTGCTGAATTTTTTTTTCTTTAATAATCTAAGGTGTTCAGATCAATTTATGCACATCTCAATTAATCTCTGCAAAATCAATTTTATCGCACACTTACGAAGATCCTAATTAAAGATAAGACAAAGTCTCATGTGCTACTATGTTGAATAGCCAGTATTGTTGGTGTGCTCTAGTGTTGTCTTTGTTGGAATATTAAACTTGATTTTTAAATTGAAGTTTTTACACATTTTTTAAAAGGTTGTTTTGAAGTTTATGTTCATATATTTAGTAGATTTGTGTTCAATGTATTGAGTGTCATAATTATGTTCGTATATATACATTGAAGAGTCATGGTCATACTAATGTATTAGATATTTTGAAATTATGATAATTAAATAATACGCTTAACCAATTTAGCCTATAAATACCTATTTATTTTTATAGTTTCAAATAAAGTGAAATAAAAATTCAAGCTTTATAGTATTTCTCTTCCCTCTCTCTCTTCTCCTTACCTCTCTTTTGTTATTTTTTGAATTCCAACAGTGTTGCTTTGCTGCTATATATGCTGGTATTGCTGGTGTGCTCTGTGTGCTCTAAAGTCTTGCTTTGTTGAATAGCTGTTTTGGTGCTCTACTGCGCTGCTGTTGCTTTGCCCTCATTTGAATTGCTATTTTGTTGTTTTGTTGCATTGCAAACCGAAGTTTGGGTGCTATACCCTCTGTTGCTTGGTTTATTGTCAATTATGGGGTTTTATGTGTACATATTGAGGATGTTAATGCATTTTTTTAAGGAAGTTTTAATCTCTTTAAATGTTATTCATTTTCTTATATTTATAAATAAAATTCTCTTTGCTAATAAAAAAAAACTAAATATTAACCAATTTGTACACAGCAGCTTAGCCAAAAATTTTATTCAGTGGTATCATTTAGAGCTCATTTGTTAACTCAAGCTTTTTGACTTTTTGGTTAAAAAAAGAAATCAAAATCAACATAGTCTACTTGGAAAAAAGTAAAAATACTAGAAAAACAAAAAGTCAAATTAAAATACTAACTCTTAAAATAATCTATACAAACTTCAACCATTTTTAAAATACAATAATACCTCTTATTTATAAATTATTTACTATCATTACTAACTATATATAATTGTTAATATCAAATATATAAAAAAATAAAATTATCTAATTTGAACCCAAAAAAACCTTAGTAAGAGATTTTGCTTCCTTTTTTTTTTTTTTTGCTTTAAGACAAATGAGCAAAAAAGTTCATTTGACCAAAAAGTAACCTTTAAGCCACCATAAAAAATTATGTTTTGTAACTTTAAGTTAACAATAATGTTGTTATGACGGTATCTTAATTACCACATTTGAGTAATAAATAATGTGACATTTTATATGTTGTTCAATAAATGATGGGTCCATAGAATAATTTAGTAACACGCATTATATGTCATATCAAATAGTATATATATCAATGTCGTTAATATCTATGGTCACTATATCGTTACTCTTATGTTAAAAGACTAAAAGAATTTTTTTTTTCCAATTATCAAACAAACCCTAAAATAAATTGTGATGATAATTTCTCCCGCCGCACCCTAAAATTGCACATGTCATTAGATTGGGTGCGATATTTGCTTCCATGCCTTATTTTCCATCTATGTTTCCGATTATATAATATAAATATTTTTTTAAATATAAAAATTATTTTTAAAAAATATATAATAAGTCTAAAACGTTAAAATATTATATTTATCTCTTAATTTTCTTCTTTATTTTTTATATTTTATATTTTTTATTTTATTAATTCACCAACTAATACTTGTATTTATTTATTCCATTATCTATAACTTTATTAATATTACATTTTAAACTTTAACAACTATTTTCAAAATACCTCCACCCGACCCATTTTTCTCTACTTTTCTAATATTTTTTCCTATTTTCATCCCCATTTGAATAAAAATAGAAAATAGAGACCTCATCCCCGGTTCGCCCAGCAGCATTGCATCCCTAATACCAGCTGAATAATTCCCAAAAAACTACAGTAGTAAAGCTGCCTTTTTTTTTCTGACGTGAAAGTGAAAGAGAGAAGATTGATTATTGTTTGACAGAACCCAGAACCCAGAACCCAGAAAGTGTTTCCCTACTATTTGCTACGAAAAAAAATGGCTTTCTTCCCCAGGGCTTTTTTAATGACTGGAATCTGGTGCACAAAAAAGACAATGGTGAAAAAGCAAGAGAGAGAGACAGAGGGAGGGAGAGAAAGAGACGCTTATTGCCGAGGAACCGACCGTGAGATCTGAATAGAATCCCAAACGGACGTGGTTTTCTTTTTTCATTTTTTTTTTTTTTTCAACTTTAAGAGTAAAGAAGAAAGAAATGTAACAGCTAAGAAATCGATCCCTCAATTTGCCTTTTAACCTAAAAAGGGTGGCTGCTTTCGTCCTTGTCTCTCTCTCTTCTACACTGCCCTGCCTCGTCCAAACGAGAAACTTAAGTGACAACAACACCACCAACCCAAACAACTTCAATGGCTTTCAATGGATTCTTAGGTCACTGCGCATCCACTGCTTCACAAGAAAAAGATTCATATACACACACATTACCCCATATATATATATATATATATATATATATACTAGTGCCTAGACAGAAGCGATGGATGTACAATTTTAAAAAAATTAAAAATAATACAAATCGGTACAAATATGCTTATAGATCGGAAGAGAGAGAGAAAACAGAGAGAATATGGACCAATTGCATGCTGATTTTTAAAGAGAGGGAGAGTAGTTTTATTAGAGGCATTTTAGGCCAAACAAAAAATTTATATAATTTTAATTTTGAAAAATACCATGTGGGTGTTGTCTTTTATATTTATATATATATATATATATATAATGGTTTAATCAATTTATTGATTCAATAATTTTAATAAATAATTCAACAACGATTTAAAATTCTCTTTTGTTTTAGTAAAAAGTCTTTTTTTTTTAAATGACCTTTAAATAGTTGCAATTTTAAAACTGATAGTATTAGTAATTATGTAAGTGCTAGTATTAATGATGGTAAACATGATGGTGATAAGAGTGGTGTTAGGGTGGAGGTGGGGGAAAAGGGTATATACCGTCTAATTAGTTGGGTAAATTACTCTTTTGTGATGTGGTAGGTGGTGGCGGTAAGAGATAGTAAGAGTGATGGTTGTAGTAGTGATGATTGTGGCATGATGAGTAATGATGAAGGCAACAATGTGATGATTCTTGTGAAAAATATGTTTTGGTATAAAAAATTTAAAAATATTTTTCAACAGAATTAACTTATTTTTTTATTAAACTAAAATATATATTTTGTTGATTTTTAATTGTGATCATACCAAGATAAAAAAAAATTGTCAAAAATATTTTTCGCCGAAATAAATAGAAGGTTAAAGTCATGTTATTAGTATCATTCTACTTGTTTTTATATGCATTAAATTATTTTCATTTTTTAATAGTCCAACGATGTGTATAGAGGAATATAAGCACGGAATAATGTTAAAAATCCTGATAGTGTTTACCTTATTCATAATAATAAGTTGTTTTGTATTTGGTTAATAGGTTGCTATCGACAACACTAGCTAAAGAAAAAACTTTGGTTACACAACGAGACTGTCATTGTTAAGATATATACTAAAAGTTATATTTATGTGTAATAAATTTTGATATTTATTTTATTCATTAACAAAAAAATTATTTCTATTTTCATGAAAATCTGGATAAGGAATATTTGTACTATATTATTTATTTAATATTATGCATGTATGTTTTTATTATATATAGTATATAATTTTGTGTCCAGAGTTCGCCTGACACAAAATATCATATTATCGATTTTTGTATAATATAAGTTTTTTGTTCATAATTTTAAGATAAAATTAGACACACTATCGATAGGATGTAACACAATATTTTAGAAGATATGTCTTGATTATGGAAAATTGTATAGTTCCAACTTACTGTGCTAATGCATTTGTTGTGTATTAAACATGACTGTCTTGGGTAAATATTTTTATAAATAATTAATACATCATGTTTGTTATGAGTGCTTATTTTTTTATTTTCAAAATAATTAATAGACATGTGTATTTAGTTTTTGTTATTTTGTTTTATAAAATAGAGATTGTTTATAGGTCAACAAACTCGATAAATTGGATTATGACATTTTGTATATGCTATATATTAATTATTAACGTAATCAACATCCCGATATAGAGTTTAATAATGATACCCTATTAAGGAAGCTTACAAATTTTAAATATGGCAGACCTTGCAAGTATAATTTATATCTGACATATATCAAATAAATTAAGTAAAAAATCTTAAATACATTATAAGCGATTGATTAAATAAATTGTCAATAATTTAATTTAATTAACAGGTATTTATAATCTTAACATAAAGAGATAAATAAGCATCTAATAACATGGAACTCGAAATTAATTTTTGAGATAAGATAGGGAATGTTATTATAATTCTTTAGAAATATAAATTATAAGACAATTAGGAATTTAATTTGAGTTGAATTAAATTTTCTTAATTACATAAAGAACCCTCTTAACAGCTAATGTTTTGATATTTTCGTGATATTAAAGATGCAGTTGATTAGAATTTTAGATCACAAATTTGCAGCTCACACTATATTCGTGATTTCAAGATATAGTCTTTTTTTCTGCTATATCAATTTTAATCAGGTTTTACTTTTTTGGTACAATTCGTATGCACTAATATTGATTCATAATATTCTATTTCACATCTTTGAATATGAAATATGGTAATACTCCATCTCCAAAATTAGTCTAATATATATCTATATATTTGTAGAAATAACTAAAATATTATTAATAATTTAGACTTAAATTTTTACACTGTATTAATAAGCTCTATATTTAAATTCTTAAACCATTGACCAATTTGAATCGTTATAAAATATTAATTTTTTTACTCTTCCGTCGTACAATAAATACACTTTTTTTTTCAATGAGTAAAGTTACAAAAATGATCTTGTGTTTTAACATTCTTTGTATATGTGTGAATTTTTAAAATTCAAAGACAAATTTTTTTTTTGTAATTTTACTTAATAAAGACAAAAAAATGAGTGTTTTTTTATATATAAAACATGCGTGTAATATATATATATATATATATATATTAGGTAATTGCATATATACTATGCATAATTATTAATATAAAATAGAAAAAAATAAGAATAAATAATGATACAAGGAGGAAAACGTTGGATGTGAGTAGATTAATATTATTAATATTTTTTTTCCTATTTTGCCATGACAGTTTAGAAATTGAGAAGTTGTAGTAGAAATAAAACTGTGATTTGTTTTGAGTTATTTTGAACCTAAAAAAGAATCATAGAGCTTCAAACATAAGTTAAAATAAGTAAAATAAATAAATAAATAAATAAATAGTGCAATTATCCTAAACATGAAATCTTTCAAAAGTCAAACATCCTATGAAATAAAGAGAGAAAGAGACTCTACACTCCACAGTCTACTGTTTTTGAAGGTACATTTGCAAATTCAAGAGCATTAAACTTTGAATTCAGTTTACTATAAAAGCAGTACTTCTAGAACCTTTGGAGTTGTTCTTATCACAACCACGAACAAAGGGAAATGCATGGAAAACGAAAAAAAGGTAAAAGGAAACAAATATGTTAAAGAGGCTCTAATTTTTTGTACCTTTGATCGGATTAGGTTGAAAAAAAATTAATGGATAAATATTTATAAAAAGACTACGTTGTAAATTATTTCGATTTGATCTGTTTCTTAGAACAAAAAAAAAATTCCCTTGAACTGATAATTTTGATTTGGCTTTTTTAGACATCAAAATTGAACAAAATTAATAAAACCAAACCATCGTAATAAAATTTGTTTGGCTGAGTGCAGTTTAATTTGTTTAATCTTTATAATTGACTCTGTCACACTTCAAACCACGTAACAACGTCGCACACTCATTCCTCACAAGTATAAAAGGCTAAATAATCAAATTTTAGTTTAATAAAAATACTCAAACAAAATCCAAATATGAATCCTAATTAATATCATTAAAAAACTTAATCTAAGACAATACCCCAAAAAAATTAAACATTAATTTATAATTAAAACGAAAAATTGGCAAACAATATAATTTATAGGCTGTTCAATATTTTTCATCAATCATAAGATTTTTTAACTAGTAAGGTTCATCTTTATAAAAGTTTTAACACGCAAAATTCTTTTGAGACAAAAATATTCTAAAACAGATAAATTTATCTGTATCTTTTCAAAACAGTATAAATAACACATAAATTTATCTATTTTTTATTAAAAGCACGTATAAAAAATACAGATAAATTTATCTGTCTTATTAAAAACACGTATAAATAATACAAATAAATTTATCTGTGTCTTTTCAAAATACTTATAAAAAATACAGATAAATTTATTTATTAACCATAAATAAGAAAACAGATGAATTTATCTGTTTGCATTATCTGTGTAGATATGCAAATAGATAAATTTATCTATTTGCGTATTAAAAATTTATCTGTTTGTATATTAAAAATTTATATATTTACATATTAAATAGATGAATATTAATAGATAAATTTATCTGTTTGTTATACAAAATAGATAACAAATAAATTTATCTATTTGCGGGATATTTTTGAAAAAAATCACGTAATTAGACCTTACGCGTTAAAATTTTTATTGATAGATCCCGCACATTAAAATTTATTTTTTTAGACATTTGGCTAAAATTCCTTAGTTAAAATATGTCACATATTCTATGTCTAAGATAAACAAATAAAATTGTCATACTCTCAACACTCTCCAACAAATTCTTCGCAGTTTTACTCTTTAGGATCTATAAAAATAAATAAATAAATAAATCATGAGTTTGACAACTCGGCAAATCACCATATGACACTATTAACTGGATCAAGTATGTACGAAAAAGATATAAAGGAAAGCAGAAGTAAATTTTTGTTCCTAATTTTCAATCAGCGAAAGACAAATTTTAATTCAAAATAAATGGTAAGAACTAAAACAGATTTATGTATTTTTAAAATAGAATAATAGAGTACTTCGATAAATAGAGACAAAAGTGTTTAAGCCATATACTTCAGCAACTACTTCAATATTGTGTGAAGCTAAAGGTGGAGAGCCGAAGCTGATAAACTATAACTAATTAATATATTCTGTTATGACCCTTGGTGGTTACGGTAGTTAGGCATACAGTTGTCAATTAGTTAACATAAAGCCAAGGGATGTATAGCTTCAATATATAATAACATATTCATTTTTCTTTGAGATCTTTTGTTGTTCTCATAGTATCAGAGCTTCTCTTTCTCCAACGAGCAAACGATTCAGACATTGCTGAGATTTAGTACAACTCATCTTCAAAGCTCAATCTCTTGATTTCAAACTGAACTCACTTGTTACGGTCAAGCTTGACACATTTAATTTCATCATTTAGAAGCATCAACTTTAGAATATTCTTCAAGCAACAGGTTTTCTTGGATTTGTAGATGGATCTTATCCTTGTCGACCTCAGAAGATCAGAGATCTGAGCAACAATGAAATAGATAATCCAGCACATACTCAATGGGAGTCAATAATTGATGCTCATCTTCTCAGTTGCATTACTACAACTCTATTCACCTGCCGTCTTTTCTTTCGTTCTTCACCTAAAGCACAGCTATTAAGTTTGGGATGTTCTTGAGAAGAGATTCACATCTCTTTCAAGATCACATATTCTTCAGTTTAAAAACAAACTTCAGAATATTTCTAAGAAATCTGGGACAATTGAAGAATACTTGAATGAAATCAAAACTATTGTCGATCAATAGGGATTAGCCTCATCACCAGTCAATGATGAAGATCTGGTTTTACTAGCTTTAAAACTATGATTCGAGCAAGACCAGAGGTTATCTCTATAGAAGCATTGCCTTCATTGCTCTGTGCAGAGGCGATTCACATAGAAAATAAAACTAAGATCTTGTCGGCCTCTGATCTTTCAGTAGCGTTCTCTACATCCTCTACAACTTTTGGTTCAAAAAATGCTCTTGTGAACAGATCTCCAACTTGGTTTTATTTTTATCAATGAGGCAAAGCATATAGAGGCAATCGAGGCAGGTTCACTAAGGAAAGAAACAACAGAAATAAAGGAAATTGTTATACTCAAAATTTTCAATCCAATTCTCAATGATCTCAATTCAATGGTTTAGTTCAATGCCAGATATGAGGACATTTTAATCATCAAGCTCTTGATTGTCGTTTTCGCATGGATCCAAATTATCATTCCACTCACAACAAGGCATTTGTTGATGCTTCTTCTTCTTGGCAACCAGTCAACTAGTACATTGATTCAGCTGCTACAAATCATGTAACAAATGATCTCCAAAACTTTATCATCTATGAACCTTACCAAGAAACTAATCAAATCACTGAAGACAATGGTACTTCCTTGCCAATCCAAAACTCTGGAACTGGCATTCTCCCTACCCCTACAGGTTATCTCAAACTTCTAAACCACTCCATGTTCCTTCTCTTTCTTCTAACTTACTTTCGATTCATACACTTGCTTCTGATAATAATTACACCATTACTTTTGATGATGTTTCATTTGTTATTCAGCACAAGAATACCAAGGCAGTGGTGTAAAGGTCATGCTTCCAATGGCCTTTATCACTTCTCACCAGCATCTCCTTCAGTTTATCTTCCATTCTCCTCAATAAAGCTACTGCTGGCCATGACACTTTGGCTTCAGCTTCTGGCTCATTCAGTTGGCACAACAGAATGGGGCATCCATCTTCTCAAAAGTTGAATGTTATTGCTAAGCATCTTCAACTATCAAATTAGGATGCTTCCTCTGAATTGTGTTCTCATTGTTGTGTCTAAGAGTCATAGACTTCCATTTTCCTTGTTAGAGTCCACTGTTAATAATTCCCTTGCTTTAATTTATACCGATCTGTGGGGGCCTTTTTCACCTTCAATTTCTGGTTTTCGCTAATATGTGCTCTTCATTGATCATTTCAATAGAGGTTTTTTTTTTTTTACCAGCAAAAACAAACCAATATATTACTGGAAGGAATGAAGATTTGCATGGACTTTTCCCTTACATTACAAAAGTGAAGTGGTTGCAAAATTTATTAAATTTCATGCTTATGCTGAAAGACAATTTAATACTAGCATTCAAATCCTTCGTAACGATGGCGAAGGTGAATATAATAATCATCAGTTTACTAATTTTTTTGCACTCATGGGAACCTTCATCAATGTAGTTGTCCCCACACTCCTCAAAATGGAGTGGCTAAACGTAAGCACCGGCATATTATTGAAACGACTATAGATTTTTACACCAGTCTTCTCTTCCTGTTCTCTACTAGTTTGAAGCAATTGCGACTGCTACTTTTTTAATAAATAGACTTCCCTCTTCCAAACTTAACAATAAATCTCTTTTTGAGGCATAGTTCTGTATTACTCCTGATTATTCATTTCTCAAAATTTTTGGTTGTCAATGTTATCCTTGGTTACGTCCTTATTCCTCTCACAAATTTCAGCCACGTTCCACTCTTTGTTTCTTTATTGGCTACCATCCTACAATCAAAGGCTATCGGTATCCTCAACCTGACACTAGCAAAGTGTTTATCTCTCGCAAGTGGTGTTTGACGAATGTTTTTTCCTTTTTAGTCATCTTTCACCTCCTACCTTACCAGCAGCCTCTTCTTCTCCTTCCTCCTTACATATTTTATTCTGGCCTCCTTCCTCTTCTCAATCTCCTACACCCACACAACCCTCTGCACAACCACTTGCCTAATCTTCTGCACCCACACAACCCTCTACACAACCTTGTGCCCAATCTTCTGGTTCAATTCACTCTTCTTCTAATGCATTATCTCCAAATATTTCTCTTATATATTAAATCCACTCCCACATCCTCTCCTACTGCATCATCTCCTTCCTCTTCCTCTCATGCTCCCTCAGTTCTTGTAAAGTCTATATATGTTCAGCTTCCTCCAATTTCTCGTACTCCACCAGTTTTACCTCCCAATCATTTTTCTTTCTCTCTCAATACTCGCCCAATGCTCACAAGATCCAAAACTTTCAAATCCTCAGCAGCTCTGTCTGTTGTTAGTACTTCTGACCCTGCTCATTTAGTTCAACCTTCTGAACCTTCATCTTTTCGTGTGGCAATGTAGTCTTCTGCTTCGGTTAATGCTATGTAAGAAGAGTATCAAGCTCTTCTTAATCAACAAACCTGGACTTAAGTTCCCTAACCTTCTTTTAAAACTGTTATTGGATGTAAATGGGGTTTATCGCTTAAAGAAAAATTCAAACGGCTCAATTGGTCGTGACAAGGCTCGATTAGTCGCCAAAGGGTATCTTCAAGAGGCAGGGTTGATTACTTTGATACCTTTAGTCCTGCTGCAACGAAACCCACAATTAGAACCCTCATTTGTCTTGCACTTCATCACCATTGGCCTATTAAACAACTTGATGTATCAAATGCATTCCTTCATGGTCATTTGAATGACGAGGTTTACATGTTGCAGCCACCTGGTTTTGTTGATTCTCAATATCCATACCATGTTTGTAAGCTTCGTAAGGCCTTGTATGGTCTCAAACAAGCTCTCGAAGCTTGGTTTTCTACCTTTTCTTCATTCCTTCTTTCTAATAACTTTCATCAAAGTGCCTCTGATTCTTCTCTTTTTGTTATAAATCTGGTGCTATTCTAACTATTTTGCTCATTTATGTTGATGATATCCTACTTACTAGTAATAGTCCTTCTCATATTCATCTCTTGTCTCTCTTATGCATTCTTCTTTTTCTATGAACGAACTTGGTGACATTTCACAATTTCTTGGAATCTCAGTTCAGTCCACTGATACAGATTTTTTTGTCCCAAGATCAATATGTTGCTGACATACCCTCTAAAGCTGGTATGTTTGCTTGTAAATCCAGTCCTACTCCATCTTCTGTTAAAATCTCTACCTCCTCTGATCAACCCCCTTTTTCTCAGCCTATTCTATATTGATCCATTGTTGGTCCATTACAACATTTGACAATTACTTGTCCAAATATTGCTTTAGCAATAAATCAAGCTTGTCAATTTATGCATTCTCCCACTGATATCACTCCCAAGCAGTTAGTGGGAATAGTAGTGCCGACTAAACATCCAAATGTTATTACCTTCAATGACAAGGATCTCCCGCCCGAAGGACCTTTCCACAACAAACTGCTCCATTTAACAGTCAAGTATTTGGGAAAATAGGTGCCAATGGTCTTGGTAGATAATGGGTCTGCACTTAATGCGTGCCAACTGCGAACGCCTTATTGGTTAGGGTTGAGAACTCAAGACTTCACACCTAGCACACAAGGGGTAAGAGCCTACGATAATACCCACAAGAATCTATTGAGATCCATGACTTTTGCAGTGACAGTCGGACCCTTAGAAAATGAAATCTAATTCCATGTCTTGACATTTCAGCCTCATTCAACCTACTCTTGGGGAGGCCTTGGCTACATGATCCTATTGTAAGAGTTGTTCCCTATTGTAAGAGTTGTTCTGTCCACTTTGCATCTAAGAGTTAAATTGGTGAAAGATGGGACAATTCTGACAATTCTTGAGGAATCTGGCATCCTATCTCTTGTTAGTGTTAGAATCTGTGAATTTCATTGGCCATGGAAATCCAGATTTCAATAGCTGGATCAATTACAATTGGATTGGCAATTCAATTGCAATTGAAGCCTGGAAACCAAAGCTTGAGTGGCTATTGATTTCAGGGGATAACCCTCCATAATGGAATGGTCGTTCATTGCATCACTCAGAGGAAGAGGATGGGGCAGGC
>JAOTRH010168669.1:0-12503 GCA_034768845.1 Heliamphora exappendiculata
ACCTTTGACAGCGCTGCTGGGTGGCTCCTTTTTAATGAGGCTTGTTTCATGTGGTTGGGAGAGATACACATGAATTTAAAAGGGTGGCAAATAAATTTTAAAATATTGTATTAACGGATATTAATTATTTTATATATAAAAAAAATAAGAGGACGAATTTATATAATTTCAGTATATTATAACCAATATTAATATAATAATAAATTTTTCTAAAATTTAAGTGTAGCTGGACTAGACACTAGATGTGAAAATTTTTAAAATTTAGTGTCTATTTGGGATAGTTTTTCAGTTTGGTTTTTAAGAAATTTAGTTTTTTTGAGAAAAAGAGAAATAAAAAAAGTGAAAGTGTTTAGGATAATTTGAAAAAAGTAGATGTTAGAAGAAAAAAGATTAGGCTTTTTTAAGTTATCTAGAAAGTCATGCAAGCTTATTATGCCAAACAAATCAACTTAAAAATTAGACTTTTTAGAAAAAAAAACTAATTTTTATTGATTCCAAACAGGGCCTTAGTACTTAAAAACCCACTCTGAAAGTTTTTTTGCGACGACTCAAATACCGCCGCAAAAGGATATTTTTCAGATAGCAAAATTATCGACGCAAATGAGTAAAAAATTATTTTTTGTGACGGTACATTGGGAGTGGAAATAACATCTAAATAAACTACATAGTTTTGGTTGCTCAACAAAAAAAATTAATTAAAACAATGACATTTTGTTTATAGAGTATGTATACGTTAGAGTTCTTACCGTGAAATCTTACTTTTTAAATTTCTTTTAAAATAAGTCTTACTGAGTTGTTGACTACCGATAATGTTCCTTTGTTTTGGAAAAATTTCCAAGTGTGATTTACTTCACATAATGAAAAGATTCAAATGCTAAATCCTTGAAAAAAGTATTATCATAAAACAATAAATTTATGATGAGGGAGAACTTACATTCATTTACTAAAATGAAATGATGAAGTTTCATTAAAAAATGAGAAATCATTCATTTTATGAAATTGGATAATGAATCTTTATCGAAAAATGATAATTCACGATATTCATTAAATCAGAGTTCTAAGGAATTCTCGCCAAAATAATCTTTTGGATTCTTCTATTATGTGATTTTTCTATAAGTATTGTTAATTTCGCTTAGATTGAAAGCCAGATTTCGTGAAAAATAAAAATTCATTGCGATTTCGTATCCCTAAACAAGTCCCAAACACGGGACTAGTGACTTAATGACCATATACTTTATTGTTACACATTTTCATTTTGTAAACCTTGTCTTCAAAATGCTAATTTAATAAATTTTATAAATAGAAAAATTATATTTTCACTTATTTCGTAAATAAATTTTTTTTTTTTTTTTTACCACCTCTCATCACTACACACTTTCGGCCACTTCCTCCAGCCACACTCTTCGACTACTGCCTCCACAGACCGCCTCCGACCACCTCCTCCAACGACCACTTTCGGTCACCAGCTCCAATCACAACATTCGGTCACTAATTCTGGCCATCACCTCCTACCACCTCATACGGTCATCACCTATCAACCGTCATCGTTACTTTTCACTATCATTATCGACTAACATTTATGATCATTACCTCCGACCGTCACTTTTTAAATATCTATGTATTAAATATATATTTATTTTTTTATAAAAATAAACAAAAATATAAACAATACATGTGCCAAACGGGGATTAGTCTTCCATATTTGAAAAAAGCCTTATGAAAGTCTAATGCATTTAGAATAGACATGTTTTTTTTTTTTGCAAAGTAACTGAAAGCATAGGATCTTCCCAATGAAATCAACAATTAATTTTTTTATGTTTATCATCATACCTTTCTATAATATTCATCAAATACAAAGTACATTATGAGTAAAAACTAGATCTCCTTTACGTTCATTAATTCCCAGCATAAAAGGGGTTGAAACATTGTACAATTCTAGAACTTTAAATTATGTTTGATTTAATAGAAAGAAGCTTGGAGTGGAATCCTCATTCCATTGAAATACTTATTATGCCATTTGGTTCAATAACAAATGGCAAAATGTCCATTCTTAATAGAATTGCCAATCATCATTTGATAAGAATTATCATTCTATTAGAAGATGTAAGAATGGCCAATCCTTTTCTTTCTAATTTTTTTGTTGACACCAAAATACTTTCGTATCTCTTTACTTATTTTATGAAAAAAATATATATTTCATAAACCACCAATGTCTCACTACAATCCCTACCTCCTCCACCACCCCACCTTCCCAGATCCCAAAGTTCCTAACATTTGAATCCCGACTCTCGACCCATCACCCTCATAATCCACGGATTCCGACCCCATACTGCAAACTCCAGATCCTGACCTCCCGACTCCAAAGCCTGGACCTCGGGCCTTGTACCATGAACCCTTGGATCTCAAAACTCGAGACCCCCGAACCCTCGAATATCCAACATTGGCATTCTACCTTAAACCTAATCTCGAACCTCTAACCCCAGACTCTGACCCCAAACTCAGAACTCTGACCCCCAACTCCTCAACCTTGAGCCCAACCCCAAACCCCTAAAGCATTTAGACATTGAAACATGGGAACACCATAACCCCGGACCGTAATACCCTGTGCCCAGCCCCAAATAACCCCGAACTCCTGAACTCCTAGCCTCTAAGCCCCTTACCCCCATGCTCCGACCCACAAGCGCACTCAACCCCATGACCTCAGTCCCCAAGCCTAAACCCCCGACCTTAGTGCCCAAACCCCCTCCACCACCACCACTACCTCCTCCTCTACTAGACTAGCTACCACCATCACCACTAGCACTATCATCACCGTCACTGCCACATCACATAAAAATTGTAAATGTTGCAAAACAATGAAGAGAGTATTTCGGTAAAGTTCATATAAGTACAATTTTATTCTAGAAATCATTTCAACAAACTAAACGTAAGAATTGAAATGATAATTTTATTCTTATTTTGATTTATATGTTTGTACCAAACATTAGAATAGGAATCACAATTCCCACCTCATTTCATTTCATAACGGTTTTAATCTCAATTCCATTCCTATTGGAAATTATTTCAATGAACTAAACACTACTTTAGCATAATGATTGGAGTATTGAATTCAGCAGCAACATTTAAGTTCTTATAGTAGTTGCTGGTTCTTCAATTCAGTAATAGAGAATAATTGCATAACTTAATTTGGATAATCCCTAAGGGATTGTTGTAGCATTGAAGCATTCAAGGCAGCTCCTGCCATTCTTTTATGTGACTTTGGTTGCAGAGCTTATTGGAGAGGTCAACACTTCTTGGAAGAGGACCCTTTCTGGTTGCTACTATAAGGAGGTTGGTGGTTCATCATCCGCTTCTTGATTGTTCTGCTATTTTCATGTTGCTAAAATGGAGTTTTTGGGTTCTCTTAGATTGCATTGTTGTTGGGAATGCTTGCTATTGGATTCAACAGTAGGTTTAATTTGGATTTTGTTGACATTGGTAACTCACCAACTTGTTTTGGGTGAAGGATGGATTAAGTTTGGTGGGTTGGAGGGTGCCAATATAGTTGGAATGCTTCTCTTCTACAATTATGCCTGATCTCTTTTTTTATAGTATATTATATTTTATTTCATTAATAGAAGTTATTGTTGGGAGAAATATAACGACACAAGATACATGTTCAGTGATCTAAAAAATATATATTTATTAATTTTCAAAAATTACAATAAATAGAATTTATAGAAAACGAAATTGTAGAAAATAACATGAAGTGAATATGCAAATCGAGTCCTGCAAACGCAGCTTCTTTAAGAATGATTCACTGCCTACTAAGGGTGTTGTAGGTATCTCCACCGGCGTCACTCTCCCAGGATAAAACGGTTGACCCGAACATTGGAACACCTCCAAGGATCGGCTACTCGAACGTACCTCGTTTGTCTTTCTCTCATTCACTCTCACAGCTTTAAAATATCAAATTTTGTCTCTCTTCACCTTTTCAGTTTTTATATTCTCCTGTGTTCTCAAAATAACAGATAAGATCTATATATATAGTTATTCTTTCATGGGGGTTACACATACCAAATGAATGGTAATAAACCAAGAAATCAATTGGCCAATTGAATTCAAAAATTAATTTTGGTTTATTCAAATCTGAATTCAATTTGGAGTTACAAAGAATTGAATTGCTAATGAATTCTGTCAATTGAATTCATATAGTCAATTGAATTCTACCTCTGCCAGCCAATTAAATTCACATTGCCAACAATTATTTCTTTTTCTAATCAAGGGAAAAAACTATTCAATATTTGACAGTCAATATTTAATTGAACCATGATTTTTATTTTATAGAGTGCCTGAGTTTCAAGATGGATATAGCACACCTATCTAAATGAGTCGCAAAACATTGAGTATACATAAATTCCAGATATTCTTTAGATATTATTAACCTGTGCTTACAATTTTGTATTTTTGTATTTGTAAGGTCCTTTTGGAATAGACAAATAATAAAAATTAATGGAGAGGTGAAATATGCGAAGTAGTTAGAAACAGTCTGAACAACGTATCAAGCTCTCAAGTCTGATTATCTTCGAAAGCACGATTATTCCTCCTATTTATAACCCTCAGAGGAGTTTTGTTAGGATCAGAATAGGACTCCCTAGGAGAAATAAATAGATCATGAAAGGTAATCTCGAAGAATTAAAGGATTATATCCCGAAAATCGACCAGTAAGTGCTCTACTCCAACTCAATTGGGTCGACTACCAGGTGCCCCGTGGGTACCCAATCCATTCGGGTCAAGTACCCGAGCCACTCGGGTCGAGTGACTCAGGGGTCACTCGAGTGACTCGAGTGGGTGGATTCACATGGTCTGACAAATCTTTTCCTTAGCTACCAAGCCATATGTCTCTCAACGTCCCATGCAGAATCGTACTGTCATTATCTTCATTGTCTCTGGTATAGTCTTTCGATTCTTAGATGAATCTATAATCATATAGTTTGTGCTATATCTTGACTGTTCAGTCTGTGTTGAACCACATAGTCGATGCAATGTCATCGTGATTAGGTAGTCAGAGCTACGTTACAGTCTGTGCTGTTTTCACGACCCGTGTCGTGGTAATAATACAATTTGTGTTGTCTTCATGGTCTGTGCTATGATAATAATACAGTTCGTGCTGTCTTCATAGTCTGTGCCATGGCAAGTAGTCAGAACTACTGTCGTAATCAAGGCTACACTTCATAATTTATGCTATGGAATGTTTTCATTCATAGTCGGGGCTACGCTTCATAGTCTGTACTATAGAATGTCTTATGCCTTTGCACGATGAGCAACAATATTAGTTAGCCGAGCTACTAGAGGGGCGAGTAACTCGAGTCATGAGTGACTCGA
The DNA here is from genome assembly GCA_034768845.1 of Heliamphora exappendiculata. Taxonomy (NCBI): domain Eukaryota; kingdom Viridiplantae; phylum Streptophyta; class Magnoliopsida; order Ericales; family Sarraceniaceae; genus Heliamphora; species Heliamphora exappendiculata. The sequence goes on from JAOTRH010168669.1 coordinate 5,365, forward strand.
GTTATTAAGTGGAAGTATCGTAAGCGAGCTATTTGAGGGGCGAATAGCTTGGGTCATGAGTGACTTGAGTGGATGTATTGTTTAAATCATATAGTTAAGAAGAATAAATAATTCTTGTCACCAAATTGGAGTTCTGTACTCAAATGACCCAAGATATAACTTAGGTTGAACCGCTCGCCCGAGATGGGGAGCAGCTTGACCGCCAAGCTGATCGACCGTACTAAAGCGGGTAAAATGTACCAGAGTGGATCAACAGTGCCCAAGTAGTGCGATTGTACCCAAGTAGCTCGAGTGTACCCGAGTAGGTCGACTGTACCCGAGTAACCCGATGTACCCAAGTCGCTCGGGTGTACCTGAGTCGCTTGTATGTACCCGAGTCTTTCAACCGTGTACGAGCGGTTTGGTTACTTATTACGAGCAGCTCAAATGTTGTACTCATCTTGAAAAGTTTTGCATTGACTTTCTTCTATCATTTATCTCAATATTGACTTACTCAAGCTATTTGTCCGAGTGGCTTTAGCCCAGAATTATTTATGCATTTATTATTCAAAATTTATATGTAAATAGGCAACGACCCACCTACAGTATTTAATCTTGATGCTTTATTAATGAAGACACGACGCGTCTATAACATTAAATTTGCATAAATATCCCAAGATGCATAGGCCTTTCATCCGACAAATCTAACCCCCTCATAATTATCCTTTTTATTCAGAGTATCAATCCTGGTGATTGTCCTCTTCCAGATCGAGATCCAGCAACAAGCAAGCATATGATTAAAATCAACCTTTGTCTCATAGCTTATTTGATTAAGAGCCCATAAGCAAGTTTAAACTATAATATAAGGGAAAGAAGAATCTAATAAAAGTCGAGTAATGTTCCATCCCCGATGTCAATTGTTTAGGTTCCACTACTAGGGATTCATCCTCACTCAACCTTTGTCTCATAGCTTATATGATTAAGAGCTCATAAGCAAGTTTAAACTATAATATAATGAAAAGGAGAATCTAATAAAAGTCGAGTAATGTTCCATCCTCGTTGTCAATTGTTTAGTTCTTCTTACTACATCTGGTTTCGTTTCATCTAGCTTCTTTTGTCTTTAATTTGTGTAGACAAGATATGGTATTTTAACCAGATGAATGGATACTTTAGTGGCATGCTTATAATTAATAGTCTTGAGCCATTGTTCTGATAGTTATGTTTTGGCAGAGGGTTTAGGGGGTCATAGTCGTGATGGTTGGTTAGTGGTGGTTGGGTGGGTTCCGGTGGTGTTTGGATGGTAAGGGAGGGTGTATAATGATCGGGTTAGGTTTATGTGGTGGAGGTAGGTTAGATAGTGGTGGTGGCTTGAGTAGCAACTATAGTAGTAATAGGAATGGGTTAGATGTAGAAACAAAGAGAAAGAAAATTAGTTAATTGTGGTGGTAGTTAGTGGAGTTGGTGGCTTTAGCGGTGGTTGTAGCAACTGCACATGCTCCTCGATTCAAGCCAGTTCCTTGAGCTCTAATATTTAATTTCTTCAGAGCTTGGGTGGTGACTGTATTAACAGTAAGAGTGGGTTAAATGGAGAAGAGAGAGTGAGTGAGTAAGTGAGTGAGTGAGTGAGTGATAGTGCTAACGAGTCATTTTGGTAATGGATGTGATGGTGATCACAACAATAGAAGTTTTTGAATGGAGAGAGCTAATGTGGTGGTGGTGGTCGTCGTCGTGGTGGTTGTGGTGGCATCTTGTATTGGTGTTGCGGCATCAATAGTTGGAGTGGTTTGATGGGGAAAGAGAGAGAGAGAGAGAGAGAGAGAGAGTGTGAGTGATAAATGGTGATGAGACGGTGGTGATGCTGGCTTCTAGTGGTTGGGTTGGCGACGGCTTGGGTGGTGGCAGCGTCAATAGTAGGGATGGCTTGGAGAGAGAGAGAGAGAGAGAGAGAGAAATGATGGTAGGGTGGTTTGAGTAGGTTGGGTAAAGAAAATAGAAAAGATGGATTGTTTGTGATTTACAAATTTTCAATTCGCATATTACCCAACCAAACATGCCTAGGTTGTATATAATTTGTTGCGCTCTATATACAAAATATTGTAATTTCTATATATTTATAAATTTAAGACAAATGAGTTCTAAACCTAATCAATTTGTATAATCTCATTCTCTGCATATTGCATATTGCTCATCCCTCTATTTCTTTCTTTGGTTAATTCTTGAGGGCTAATTGTTGTTGATAACTTGATGTTATATCACTACTAAAATTTTTGTTGATAATTTAAATTAATTTGTTATAATTTTGTACTACCAATTTGCTATTGATGATATTTTATTTTTATTGTGAATATAGATCATTCAAGCACTTCTATTGTTACTAATACAAGTACTATTTTAATTGGACATTTAGATGATTGCATTAACGCTTATAATTGTTAAACTGAAAATCTATTATACTTTATAGAAATTTAGAATTTATTGAAAGTATTATACTTGGTGAAAGTCTGATATGTGTTATACTATAATATAATTGCTACAAATTACTAAATTTAGTGAGTTTTTTATTTAACTTTTTTATTTTTTTAATTATTCAACCCACCAAACCACCTAATCGCTAGGTTAAAACTGCTTTAAAAAGATTAACCTGCTAATTTTAGACGGGAGCGAATTGGTGGTGAGTTGAAGAAATTTTCGCCTACTAAGACCGAATTAAGTAATAATTTTCTTGCAATCTAACCAAATCCAGCTCATGCACACTTCTAAATGGTGGCCAACAGCGGCTTTGAGGGATGGGGATGGTTTTGAGGGACGGTGGTCATGCTGGTTTTGGAAGGGTGTGGTAGGAGTGCCGGCAACCACGGTGACGATAGTGGCTTAAAAGTGGTATTTGTTTCTAATTTTTGTTTTTTATTATTTGACGAAGGGAAATTTTAATTATTAATTATATAAGTAACGGTAAAATATGAACTAAATGTGAAATACTTGTTGATATTTGCAAGTTTGATGGAAAAAAAATATAAAATACAAATTAAAACAGAAAAGTGCTTAAATTAATTTTAGAATATGAAAAGAAATATAAGTATTTTCTATTAATCATAATAAAAGTCGATGTAATTTACCTTTAAAAACTATTTTTCTATTTTTTTTCTCTTTTTTCCCACTTACATTTGGTCTCATAGGCTAATTTTCTATATTGTTGCACCGATATGTTTGTTGTGTTTTATATCATTGTGCTTGGAAAATCATTAAGAAATTTTACCAACTAATCTTAGTGTAGGCTTAAAAAGATAAAAATTTTAAAAAAATGTGAAACTTAAAAAGAATTTTTAAAAATATTCAAAAATTAAAAAAATAGAAAATAATCCTCATATTTACAATAAAATAAAATAAAATAACACTTCAAAATTTCTGATATTGTAAATTGGCTCAAGCCAAACTTAGTTATGCAGTGCCTAAGATCTCTGGTATGTGATTTTCAATTTCAATTTTTTATATAATTTAATGACTTTTAATATATTAAAATATAATATAATAAAATAAAAAATCGAGATAGAGTATTTCTAACCTAAGGCCCTGTTTGGGCAAAATTACATAAATTTTCCCTTTTTTTATTTTTATTTTTTTTTTCATATTTTGATTAAAATGAACCAAAAAAGTAAAAATATTTGATGAAAAGATAAAAAAAATTTACTAAAGACGAAAATAAGTAAAATTAAATTTGATTTATTGATTTTTTTTGATTTCTTTTTGAATTTTTTATGTTTTAATAAAAAAAATTAACTTTTTGACTAGTCCCGATGAAAGAAATTAAATAGAATAATAATTAAATTAAATAATAAAAATAATTACTAAAAATAAAAATAAACTAAAAAATAAACAAATATGCAATTATCATTAGCACATATTTAAGATTTGGATCCCACCATAATAAGAGATTGTAATTTTGTTGTATCAGTGGGCCATGGGGGTTAGATGGCAGTTGGAATCTGGTGCGGTAGGTTTCTTGTAATTTGGTCAGAAATAATGCTACACCATACAATAAGGGTGCACGTGTCCCTTGCATGTGCGCCAGATGTCCGTTTCTAATTGGGCCTACCAAGTTTAGGGGCCTAGTTTACAACTCAAATATTTTAGTTTTTTCGCTTAAAAGTTGTAAATAAAAAAATCGCATATTTAGCAACAAAAAAATATAAAAATTAAAAATTCAAATTAAAATATTAATTTTTAAAATATTATATTTAAATTGTCACTTTAGTAAAAATAATAATACTTATATTTTATAATTTATTTACTATTAATTTTAAATAAATATATGTATATATATTTATTATAATTAATTATATAAATAAAAAATATTGTTCAATTTTAAAAAATGAAATAAATAACTTTTATCCTACTCAACGTACTTTTAAAAGTTACTTTAAAAAGTTAATTTACTAAAATATATTTTAAACTTAATTTAACTTTTATAAATTTAAAAAAAATATTAAGCAATTGTCAATCAAACACTAAAAGTCAGTTATTTGTCCATAGATAAATTATTGAAAATAAAAGACTGTCGGATATAAGAATAAATATGAAATAAATGATATAACATTAAATATGTTATACTTAAGTACATACATATATTATATTTGTTTTTTTATAAAAATAGATAGATATTAATAGGATAAATTACACTGACCTTCTCTGAGATTTTTAACAAAAACAAAAATTATTTTTATAATTTCTAAAATATCACTGACCACCTATGTCAGTAATTTTACCCTAACTCCGTTAATTATAATTGTAAATTTATATTTTTACCCCCTAACTTCACTTACCTCTCCTATCTCTCTCGCCTCTCTGTCTATCTATACATATAGGATTAGGAAGAAAGAGAGAAAAAAACTAAATGAAAGGGGAAGATCAGGTACTGCACAGGCCAACCTAGCAGCGATCCCCCCCCACTCCGACGACGCCGCACCACTCACGGGCGCCAACGCACTGCCGCAGGCAACACCAACGCCGGCGCCACCACCCACCATCACCGCCTTGCCTCGTTCGCTGCCGTTCTGCCGCCGGACTCTATATGTACACACACATACACATATATAGACAGAGAGAGACGTATATATATATATATATATATAGAGAGAGAGAGAGAGAAATGACACAGTGAGGTGGAGAGAGAGAGAGAGATAGAGAAATGGAGAGAAGGAGAGGGGAGAGACTAGCGGTGGTCAGATTTTTGTCGCCAAAGAGAGGTCGTCGGTGATGGGCGGTCGGAGAGACTAGTGGTGGCAAGATTTTCGTCGTTGAAGGGACTCCCTCAATTAATTGCCGCCGTCGCCGCACCCACGCTGCACCTCCATCCCAAACCCTCACCACCACCGGCCCCTTCGCCATCAGCGCGCACACCCATCCCCAAACCCTAACCCTCATCCCCAACCCTCGCCGCCCTCTCCAAACCCTAACCCTCATCCCCAACCCTCGCAGCCGCCTTCTTCCTAAAACCCTAGCCACCACCGCACACACGCACCAGCGCCGCCCCTTAACAAATCCTTACTGACGCCACCTCCTTCTCACCTCGCCGGCACCAATTAAAGCTTAAGGATGTTCAGAGAATGAGAAAGATGAAGAAATGAGAGAGCATTTGGAAAATTTTAAAATAAGGGTATAATAAGTATTTCAAAAAAATTAAAAGTTGATCTTATTATTTTTCGTTATCATTTTTCATGGCTATTAACGGAATGGTGATTTTGAAACCAAATATTAAAATAGAATGGGTGTCAATGATATTTTAAAAATTGCAGGGAGTGTTTTTATTTTTGTTAAAAATCTTAGGAAAAGTCAGTGTAATTTATTCATATTAATATAGATATAAATGATTAAAATAATAACTTTTCATTTGTACCCTCAACGGGCATGAAAAATCTAAAGAATGAGCCAAAAACAAAAGAGCAATGATACACTTCCTGAAACATTTGACCGAAAAAAAAATTACCGAATGCTTTCTAAATCAAGTTTTGAAGTAATAACTTGAAAGTGGATTGGAGTTTAGCTTTTTTTACTTTTTTTTTTTTTAGTGAAAATTTTTTCATACCTTCAAAAATTTAAAAACTATTGCCAAATTTAAAAAAAATTCTCATATTATGTTTTTAAATTTTGTTACTTCTTTTAGAAAAAAGTCAATTTAAAACTTATATAGGAGTTTTTTTGTCTTTAGTAAAAAAAAATAACTTTAATTAAAATAATTATACTTTTAAATTTGTTTTTTTATGAAATAACAAAGAAGATTAGAAAAAAAGAAAAAAAATTATTAACTTTTAAATTATTTTTTTAAAATTCATTCATTGGGTAAAAATTAACTTTTTGAATTTTTTGTTCAAATTAGATAGTTTTTCTTTTTTGCACATCAAAAGTATAAAAAAAATTTCATATATTACAATATGAGAATGAGTAATGCTACGAGTACCAAAAATATTGACCGAATTAATATCTCCGCCAACAAGAACTCTTGCTCTCCCTCCGGCGAGTTTGCCAAAAACACAACAAAGAGATTTTCAACTTCTTTGTAGAAATAAACGATAAGAACGAAGAAGGAACAGTCGATTTAAGAAATAATCATGTGTTAACGAAGCAATTCGTATTCAAATCACGAAAAAAATTAAGTTTTTTTGAATTCAATGCAACTAAGTCTTTGAACAATAGCTCTAATTCACGCATTACTGTAATATATATATATATATATATATATATATATATAATCAAAACAAATATAGATATTTATATATATATACTGTAGAAAGAGAAAATATAGAGATTTAGAGGGAGGTTAGAGTGAGAAAGAATAAATAAAATTTAACAAATAGGGTTGGAGAAGAAGAGGATTAGGCGGAAAGAGTGAATTATGAAATTTAACATTCTCAATGTTCAAAAAGACCGAAATTGTCTTGCAAATAAACTTTAAGAGCATTCTCACACATACACACCAGTGAGAATGTTCTCACAGTTTGTTAACACTGAAAATATTCTTATAGTTTATTATGAAAAAATTTCACATGTATCACTACATGCATGATAATATTCTCATACACATACATATTATAAGAAACTTTTCATATATCATTATATGAGAATATTCACTATATGAGAATATTCTCATACACACATATACTATG